>JAMQGT020014607.1:0-159356 GCA_024447675.2 Pterophyllum scalare | reverse complement strand
CTTCTGGGTTATCCCTCTTCAGTTTCTCTGTCTTTTAGGGCCTTTTATCACTTTTAATTTTTATTTATTTAAATATTTATGATTTGCATTTTTCAAGACCCAAATGATTACACTACAGAAACAGATGCTCAGACCAAGGAGCAACCACACACACAGATTTTTAATTTTTTTAATAATATGTGGCCAAAGCTCCATCTGACAGGCCTAATAGATCTTTTTATAGAAGATCCACCAAGTTGCTTCATAAAGCAGCACAGTGCAAAAAAAAAAAAGGCTTTGATTAAACTTTCACTAATTAAAGTCTTCCTCATCTTATAAGCCCAACTAATTGATTTAATTTGTCTTAGCCCAAACTATTGGCTGTGACCTCTACTTAGTTAATGAATTAATTGATTTAGACCAAGGAGTCAAAGAGGATTTTGACATGTTGCCCCTTTAATCTTGCTTACTCTAGACACTCTTTGGGTCATAGAGGCAGTGTATTGGCAAAGGTTTTTGAGGATGGGAGGTGGAGGGTGGGTAGCTTCAGCTGTGGATTCAGATTTCCACTCCACCAGGATGCAATTACAGAGTAGACTGGGCCTTCTGCAGTTTGTCAGTGAATGAAGGAATAGCCCTAGTGAGGACCTTTTAAAAGCACCATCCTTTAGTTACTTTGAAACTTGGAAGAAAAAAAAGGCAAGAAGAGTATATTTCTCCTGACTAACCTTCACCTTCGTGAAGATGAGGTAACTATCTAGGTCTTCATGTTTTGGAAGAGAAAAATATGAGTCAGTAATATTGCCATAATGCATGATTAGAATCAGCAAACATCCATTACAGGGGCTCTTGGATGCCTAAATCACTAGCATCTACTTTATTGACATCATTTTTCTTGGTAATGGTGAGATACACCGGCGCTTCCTCAGCACACGAGCAGTTATTAACCAGATGCAGGGGGGAGCCAACATCTGAACTTGGCACCATTTGGGCGGTATTTGCAACTGTAATGGCACTAAATGTACTAATTTATGAAAGAAGGCAATAACATAGGGGGTGAATTTTGTTGAGAGGAGCCTATAGGGGGGGGAAAGAGAGGCATAGCTTGGTGCTGTGCCCTTCAGTGAGCCGTTTGAGGTGAAACCTGGACAAACAGCTCCCTCAAGTGGTGGATAATCAAAACGCTTTCCTTCTTCTGCTCACCTCCAAGTACAAGAGCGAGGTGAATGAGATTTTGAAAACGTTTGAATTTGCTTAAAACACTGTATTCTTGGTTTCCCACCAATAGAAGAAATTTATCTTTTTACATCTGAACACACACGTTTTTATCTCATTTGGTTCATCCTAACATCCATGACATTCACATGTGTCCCTTTCTACTGTGCCAGTATTATTTATCCCTGAGAATGGGATCTGCCTCCTTGCTTTCAAGACATTTTTTCCTAAAGGTTCACAATTTATCTTCTAACCAGAGCCAGAGTACCGCAGCACATTAAAGGTTTACATCTCAAGAGGAGTTACAGAGAAAGATAAGCAAGAAAGTTTCTTGCCAAGTAGAATCAGTCCAACAACCTGTGCTGCAGGTTTTCCTGACACAGAGATCAACTTCAGAGCTGGAACATTTTTTAAAAAAAGGTTTCTTCTGACTGGTATGTACTGACTGATACTGATTTAAAGTATTTTGTGAGTTTTAAACGCCATAGTGTGCATGGTTGTTGATCCTCCTTCCTCCAAGCCTGTTGGGTTGAGCAGGCCACCAAGTCCCTTTGGGGTGGAGTACCGGACTTCCGCTCTTCAGCCAGACCACCTGTGTGTCCTTAGCCTCATCAGGCACCGTATAAAGAGATCAGCTCCTGCATCGACTCTCCACCAGAGAGAGTCTGCCTTCCAAGTGTGGCAATCAGGCTCACCCTTGGCTCCTTGTGGTAACGTAGATTCCCTCTGTTAATTGCTGTTTCCTGTGTTCCCAGAAATTCCTTGCTGTCTGAGGAGCTCTCGGCCAGTCTCATTAATCACCAGTCCCATAAGCTGGATCTCCATCTCCGGACCCTTGCTGAAAGCCTTCGCTTACCCGCCGCTTGCCTGCTTACCCTCCAATGGTGAATCTCTCCTGGATACAACCTGTGCACTGCTACTTCTCCCCGGATGCCTTTTCATGAAACACAAGTAAGCTTGCCTGCATACTGCATAAGACTAGAAACTGGACTACTGGACTAACCTTTCTTATCTCCTTCTCAGTGGACACGCGCTACATGGCCTGGAAAGAACCCCTCTATTCCTTCCATGGTTACCCTCTGAACCCATCGAGTAGAATAAAACTACTTAGAACAACCTTTTGAGTTTGTGGTGGTGCTGCATTTGGGTCCAAAGAGTTGTCCAAAAAGACAATTTCTTTAGATGGCTGTAAGATTAAAAGTTTCAATGTTTTCACCGCCTCTTAGTTGAACAGTGTGAGTGTGAAATTTATAACAGAACATGTACGTATAGTCACAGGTGAACCATTGGATACTGGTGCATCGCTGGGTTGTGATGAAACTGTCCATGAAGATAAATATGGATTCACCCTCTACCCCTACCGCCAATAACATGTAGACTTAAAGTTTAGCTTTCCTGCGAGAAACATTCTGAGGCAACATTTTTCTATTAAAAATTAGAGTTAACCCCATTTTCTCCTGAAACTCTGACACAAGTTGTCGCTTGCTGACACTGAAATCCCAAAGATCAGGTTTATACATTAGCAAAATGATTACATGAGCAAGTGATAATGAAATGCAGCGTTCAAAGCAGCGCTGCGAATAAATGCTCTGTCATGACCCTGAGCTTTCAAAGTAAATACCTCACTAAAAGAAGCAATATAGGTAACTGTATGTATTCAACAATACTGTCTGCAACATATAGAATGTAGCCGGCTGCTGGCGAGTGGGTTTAAAGGCTGCACTCAGTTGTCTCTTCCAAGCACACACTTTTTAACCACAGCTGTGATGCAGACAGATTATATACAACACTTGAAATCTGGGTTTTAATGAGAATAGATTTTATGATAATTATAGTGCAAGTTTTGTCAAATAGAAGCACCGTGGCACCCTGAAGAGTGTAGCATAAAGTGTATTGTGCCGTTGTAGATTTATTAAGTAATGCAGGGCAAATTTAAGAAAACGGGAGACTGCCGAGAGCCAGTTTTTGATTTAAGTAGTGAAGCGGACCACTAGAAACTTATAATGAAAAGCACTCTGAAGACATTCTGTGCCAGTGAGCACAGAAAATGCTCTCCATTTTAATAAATATACAGCCATTTAATTTGTAAGGCCAGAGCTGACTTCAGACTTTGGCTACCACTCAAATTATTATGCTATGGATTTCATTACTAAACTCAATCATAATGTGAAAGAAAAGTACACAGATTCATATATTCAGCCTCAGTGACAGCTTTATGTTTGTTTGATTAAATATTATGGGTTTGTTTTTCTAATTTTGCATAATACACCTTTAAATTCTCAGCAAAGTGACCCAGCACCCTATTAACAACTGTAATAAACTCCTTAAAAAAATAATAAAAATAAAATGCCTGCATTTATTATGACTTATGATCACCTGCTGCCATCTGGCTTGCTGACAGATACCAGAGATGTAATCCTTGGGCTGACCAATAAATCTGCCCAGTGAAGGTTACATGATATACAGAGTGAGACTTGACCACGTTTATGTGGCACACATAAGCACGCTTATGAGGACGTGCAAATGGACACGTGCGGCAACACTGTGTTCGGTTTACAGACAGATTCACACATGCCCTTTGCAGTGTCTTTTTACTAAAGCGGCCGCAAGTCTTAGGACTCCAGTTTGCTGGCTTCTCTAACACACACAGGTTTAATCAGTCAAGGTAAACTAGTGCAATCTAATGCAACAGTGCTGCATTAAATGGTAGCTTGTAGCTTGCAGTATAGTGTGGTGAACAGCACACCAACTAGATACTATGTGATTTGATTTTCTTTTTAAATCTATGCACATTATTTAGCATTACATAGCATTATTTAGAAAGGCTGAAAATGCATTTTAAGATTTTTTTTATGTATTGGCAGAGATCTTGTAATTTTTTATTTTCACTGAGTTTTCTTTTGAATTTTTGTGCAGTTCTGCTTGTTTCAGTTTTGAGCTTTTCGTCATTTGAAAACAGTTGCTTTTGACTTTGTTGTTTTTATTTGAATGTGTGACTGAAGTGTGCTTTTATTTTTAATTACACAAATTCTCTATTAACTGTTTAGGAATTACAGCAGTTCAGCACTGTGAGGCTCTTTTAGATGGTTTCTAGTCTAATCTGAACTTCCTGTTCTTTGGTTTGTACCTTGTTGTAAACCCTCTGTATTTCCATTCATGAAGGCGTCTTTTGATTGCAGACCTTTATCATACGCCTGCCTCCTCGAGAGTTGTTTTTCTTAACCACGGAAATAATTATGTCATCATGCACTGTAGTTGTTTTCTATGATCTTTCAGGTCTTTTGTTGTTGGTGAGCTGACCAGTGAATTCCTTCTTCTTGGGACTGTACCAGATGTTTTTTGACTTGGTCACTCCTACAGTTCAAAGTTTTCTGAGATACTGAATTTGGGGTTTTCATTAGTTGTCGGTTATAATCATCAAAATTAAAAGAAATAAATATTTGAAATATATTAGACTGTGTGTACTGAATGAATATAATATACAAGTTTCACTTTTTGAATGGAATTACTGAAATAAATCAACTTTTTCATGACATTCTAATTTTATGACCAGCACCTGTATTGAGGCACTGCATGGTCCTTTTCTACATGCCATTAATGTTGAAGAATTTTAGCCTAAAAGCCAAATAGTTGTGAAATAGTGAACCTAGAAGTTGCCCTAAACTAATACCGTTCGACTTGGAGTTGTGGTACGCCGGTCTACATACTTATAGTGCAACATACAGCAAAAAGCATGCGTAATATTTGCTTAGTACGCGGTTGCTGAGAGATTTGTTGAGCAGCTGAGCGGTAACCACGGACCAATAAAAGCAGAACTCCAAGCAGAGCACCTTTTCTTAAGGAGCGCTTCCCCTTTAACTCGGCTTGTGCCGTCACAGCAGGATGACTCGTATATTTTGCGACAGGACGTAAACGCACCGGCTTACTGTCGCCTTCACGGGTTTATCGTGAGGTTGTGGTGGTAAAAAAAAGAAGAAATATAAAACTCCCGTGATTGTTGCAGTCAAATTTAAATAATGTGATGCAACCCTCCGGACGCCCGAGAGCCAAACAGCTGTAATATTTTTGTTTTAATGTGGAGGGAGACGTCTCAGCATTTCATGTAAGATTCTGCACGAATACTTATTTCTAGACCACAATATGGAGAAAAAGATCCTCAGGGGTAGAAGATACGGCGCTGTAGCTGTGGTTTAATAATTCAAAAATGATCATTAGCTTAATTTTTATACTTAGGCCTTTTAAAAAAAAAAGTGCGTATCTATGGGTATTGTTTGCACAAGCCAGCATTTCTTGTACGCGTGTGTGTGCGTTTTGAATGTGTATTTAAAAGCACAGTGCAATTTCTTTACAGAGCTTTGTTCCACTGGAAATAACAGCAGAGAGAGACGCAAGCATCCTTAACCCCCACCATCCTCTGAGAGCCAGTCTAATGAAGCCTGACTGCCTCCCCAGAAGCAGCTCTCACACCTGGAACAAGGACTTCTGTGCACTGCGCTGGGCTCCTGCAGCCCACCCATGCCTGTGATCCCCATCCCACGGCGGGTGCGCAGTTTCCATGGCCCCCACACCACCTGCATGCATTCGGCCTGCGGGTCGGCACACACCTCCAAGCTAGTGCGCACCAAGTACAATAACTTTGACCTGTACCTGCGCTCACGCTGCATGTACAGCTTCCTCCGCTTCCTCCTCTACTTCGGCTGCAGCCTGCTGACCTCTCTGCTCTGGGTGTCCCTCTCTGCTCTCTTCTTCCTGCAGTACGTCAGCGTGCGTGTGCTCCTGCGCCTGCAGTACAAACTGTCTGTCATTCTGCTTTTGCTGGGGCACCGGCGCCTGGACTTGGGTGTGCTTAATGACCTGATTATATACAGCATGCAAATCACCATGTTTCTGGTGGGGGGACTTGGCTGGTGCTTAATGGTGTTCGTAGATATGTAGCTGTGTCACGAGAAACATGACAGATGTGGTGTATGATGTGAATGTTTTACACTCAAAATATATATAATATTATATTTGAGTCAGCTCTAGTCAAAAAGGCCCACATCTTCTTTGGTTTATTGCAGATAAAATCCAATCAGAAGTAACTATGTGATCTTTAAACCAATTTGCGTGGCTTAAACACACTTTTTAACAAAATAATGTCAGTCCTACATAACTCAGAGTAGTTATGAATATAAAAAATGATGCTGAAAGTCAGTCTGAACATTGTGTTCAGACTTGGGTCTTTATATTAAGTTATTCTTGTATTTCATGCCATTTGTAAACCGTCTTCTTGGATTTTAAAGGGCATCTCATCTAGACGTGCATTTGTTTACAGTTTGTTGCATGGAGAAGTGACTTAACATATGACTGATGTGCACTGTGACTGTGAGATGCAGGTCAGTGATTTGTGCCAAAACAACTCATGCTGGAGCACAAAGGGGATGCCACATAACTGCTTTTCAGTGTATTGAAACCATGTTGTGTGTAAACAAACTATCATGCAAGATAGAAAGCACAGTTTAAAAAAAGTTCAGAGACTCCACCCATTAAAAAGCAAAAAGTTTTCCAGGATTGAAATGTGGTCGCTGTCCATCATCTTCGTGCTTTAACACTTCGCAGACTCCTGCTATTTTTGGAATGCTCGGAAGTCCTGTTCCAACCCTGGATCTTCTTCATCGTGTCAAAACGGTGAGCCTTTAGCCCAAGTTACATTTTAAGGAAGAGTTCAAATGTGTAAAGATCCAGATCTGGTGAGCAGGGCAGGTGGACAGCCACCAACTGTGCTGCTGTGACCAAAAAAAAGGCACTCCTGCTTTTCGATGTGGAGGTTGCTTTTGCTGAATGTCCTCGCTTAGATACCTTAAGATGTTACAGTTCAAATCGGTTTTGGCAGTCTGACCCCAGGGGAGGAGGGGGGCGAGCTCATGGTACACATCCTCGTGAATGCCAGGAAATAAACGGCATCCATGTTCCTGGTTGCATCCAGCCTTCACGCTTGGTCCTAGCTAGATGTCAGATGACAGATGTTGTCATAAAAAGGTTCGTGCAAGCGGTCAGAACGGGGACTTCCAGAGGGCGATCCAAAAATAGCAGGAGCCCTGGAAGTGTTGCAGAGGTGAACAAGGAGGTGGCCAAATTAAAAGCAGGTAAGCTTTTTGCCTTGAATGTGTGGCGTCAAAATACTTTTTGTTGTGTGTTTATATGTTTTGGGTAAAACGGGAGACAGGCTGTAGCCTGAGTCACAAACATTTTTTTGTAAAGCTATTTAATAAATTTTTTTTTTTTTTTTTGTCCATGAGTTGGTTTGTGCTTTACAATGCATGGCCAAATGAATGTGTTTACTGTGTAGTCTAACACTCATGACGGCATGCCTCGAGCTGTGTCATAAGAGTGTGTGACAGTTCAAACTGAGAACGGCTTTGGGTCAAGTGTTCCGTCAGTCGCTCTTCACATGGTCTCAGAGCTGCCCTGACAGACTTCTCTGTTTAGCTTCCTCCAGCACGCAAACACCAACCACAACTAGATCCTGCTGTTTCTGCCAAGCATAACAATGGAGATGGCTGTGTCCCAATCACCTTATATAGCCTCATTTTCACATGACATGCAGTATACTTACTGGAACTACTGAAGGCATAGAAATAAGCCCTTTAATTCTAAACCTGGGATCATTTTAAAGATTAGAATTTTTTTTTTTTAATGGTCATTTACAAGCATCAGGTTGGCTATCTGTGACAGGAAAAGCAAAAGAGGCTTGGAAGTACAGAGCACCAACTTTAGATGCAAACTTTCAGCACAGTGGCTGGTGGGCTGACTGAGACATGCTTGAGACCCGCAAGGCCTCGGGCTATAAATGGCTAATCGGTGCAAACAGTAAGCTTTTGTTTCCATGGATCAACACATCATATGCCTCATGTTCTGAGCCAGATCAATCTGACAGCCTGAATTGCCCAGTGAACTAGAGAACATGAATTGTCTTGTGATGCCAATACAGCTCTTTAGGTAGGCTTGATGGTTAAGTTATGCACTGCTCAATTTCATTTCTTCCTTTTGTATGAAAAGCTGAACTTGTTTGCTTAGTCTAAATGACTTGCCAGTTTCACAGATAGGCATTTGCATTTGTTTCCCCTATCCCAGCTCTTAGCTTGAACTTTTAACCCAGTTTTTATGAGAAACGAAAATATGGAAATGCATACGAAACACAGGATTAGATATTATTGGGACAGAAAGTACAATAGTGCGTGTCAACATTAAATTTTGTGAGATGACAGTTTACTGGAGCGAAACAGCACGAGGTGTCATTTAATTAGGCTACACTTCAAGCGTTTACTGGTTTGGCTGGGCAATAAGCTGCAATCGGGGGAAAAAATCCTTGTAAAAATTAATGACAATAGGCATATGCTTAAATAATGAAAGATCATTATAAACTCACTTTGGAGAACCACAGACAGCTACTTTATAACCCTAGGAATATTAAAGTGCTACCACAGACTTTTATAAGGGCCAGATAAATGTCATTATCCTTATATAAGCTTACACAGAAATAGCACAGGACCAAGTCTTTTCTCATTATGGAACAGGTTAATATGGAGTAATGATTGTTGAGGAAACTAATAAAAATGCCATTACATACTTATGCTCACTGTCCCCTTTATTAGGAACACCTTGCTTAGTATCAGCTTGGATCCCCTTTTGCCTTCAGAATTACCTTAATTCTTCATTGCATAGATTCAACAAGGTGCAAGAAGCATTCCGCAGCTTTTCATGAGTACAATACAGCAGTCACAAATACTGCTGTATTGTACTCATGACAATGAGTACAGTGAATTCATTGCCATGTTCAAGAAACCACTTTGGGATTATTTGAGCGTTGTGGCAACACTGGAAGCGGTTTATGTGGTCATAAAGGGATGGACATGGTCAGCAACAATATTCAGGTAGGCTGTGTCATTTAAATGGTACTAAGGGGTCCAAAGTGTGCCGAGAAAACATCCTCCACACCATTACACCAGCAACACCCTGAACCATTGATACAAGGCAGGATAGATTCATGCTTTCAAGTTGTTTACACCTAATTCTGACCCTACCATCAGAATATCACAGCAGAAAACGAGACTCATCAGACCAGGCAGCATTTTCCCAATCTTCTATTGTCTGATTTTGATGAGCTCCTGCAAATTGTAGCCTCAGTTTCTTGTTTTTAGCTAAGAGGAGTGGCACACAGTGTGCTTTTCTGCAGCTTTAGCCCCTCTCCTTCAAGGGCTGATGTGTTGTTTTCAGAGATGCTCTTCTGCATACCTTAGTTGTAACAAGTGGTTATTTGAGTTACTATCAGCTGAAAGCAGTTTGACTGTTCTATTCTGACCTCTGGCATTTTCGGCTATAGAAAATGGGCATTTTAGAGGTGGAAACTGAATTTAATTCAGTTCCCACCTCTAATTATACATATTTATCTAGGACTATCTAAATTTACTTGTGATGGGTAAAATGTGATTGAATAATCCTAAAATAACATAAGGCAATATGGTAAATATAGCATAATATAAAGAAAAACCTAAACAGATCAATATACTTATTGCGTGTAGTACAGTGGAGCCTCCTGCAGTGATTTATTGTGCTGTGGCACTGTGATACATGCCTGCAGTAAGGAAAAGTTGACTTGAGGTCACACCGCCAGCAGTTGGCGCTTATAATTTAGCAGAACGGCACACATGCGCATCATGTAGCCCGGACTGTCATCACATAATGACACGTGAAGTAACCACACATGTAGAGGGGTCCCTCAGCCGTGCACCCCCCTGCCCTACTTATAGTTCCAAATGTGTTCCCGTGTGTTGTCTTTTAAAGAACACGTTAGAAACGGTGGAGGCGGGCTAACCTGTCCGGTGAGCTCGTTAAAAGTACAGCACAGCAGCCTACACCTTTAAGTCTGCAGAGTGCAGCGAGTTCATGTGTCCGTAAAGGCGCATGATATGACCGACCGCTGCTCACAGTCCGTTTGCCGCGTAGACTACAGTAGGACAGTGTACCTACAGTAACCTGGCGGGTCCAAAAATGTCTGTGTCTTTAAAAAGAACTCTTTACCGAGTGGTGCATGATGTCAGGCTGCATGCAGTCCGTATACTGTTCATGTGAGCAGCGTTTACTTCCTGCAAAGGGACAGAAGCGGGCAGAGAAAGAGAGAGTGGGATAGAGATGGGGAACGAGCGGCCAGAGATAAAGTGAAAGAGTGAGCCAGCGGACGAGGGGAAACCGGGGCCTGCTTCTTTTTTTCTTTCTTTCCTTTCTTTCTTTCTTTTTTTTTTTTTTTTTTTAAAAAAAACGTCTCGCAAACTTTATAGGTTATCAGAGGAGAAAGCCTACCACATCTGGGCCAGCTGATTTTATGGAATTGCGACGCATCGGGTAAATATATCCCCCTCTGTCTCGCTCTTGGCTTAATATTTACTGAGCTTGATTTGTATGACGCATAGGTTTTTACCATGCAGTACTCCCTCGCTTCTCTCTCTCTCTCTCTCTCTCTCGCTCTGTCTCTTTCTTTTTAGGGACATTTTGCCAGCTGGCACTACAGACATTACTGCCACCTAAAACTAAGTTAGCGCCTTAAACTTTATGAAGGCAGGTCAGAAAAATGTGGAGAGTTTACCGGGAGGGAAGGCATCTAGGTTAACTGCACCACGCGCCTCTAAAGGAATTTAATCAAGCTGATAGTAGTTGTAGATTCTCGCCCTAACCTCTCCCTCCCCCCCCCCAAAAAAAATTTGCAGCCTAATGATAATGTTGGCCAGTGCTTTAACCACAGGAACTAGTGTTGTCATTAGTTTCAACTGTACGAGTGGTGAAAGTGCCGAGCTATTATCGGTCTTGCGTCATGATGAGGTTTAAAAAAAAAAGAAAAAAGAAAACCTCCACCCATGATGCATCTATTGTAACACTATAGGTTTCAGAAAAACAACACAATTGGAGGTACTTTGGTTGTAGGCTTAATTTTATTGTTTGTAGTGGTTGTAGTTGCTAAAAAAATCGTAGATTTTCAGCTGACATTTTTATTACTGTTATTTCAATTTTTTCTTTTGGTTACGTTCTAGTTTTAACACTTCGTCTCTTTGGCAGGCATGCTTAGAAAATTGCATGGCTACTAAAAAAAAAGTGTGTGTGTGTGTGTGTGTGAGGGCTGTGAAGCTGTTGAGGAAAGCTGATATTTGACATATATGGGTTAGAAAATTAAAAGGGAAAAAAAAGTGTATCTGTGCACTTTAGTCATGCATGCTGTTGAGTCATATCTGCCAGTTGTTGCTCTGTTTACCTTATTTGAACCCCAGCAGGAGCCATCTGGCTATACATACAACACAACACAACCCCCCCACCCCCGTGTTTATGGGTGCAGTGTGTGGCTACCCGGCATGTAGCTTGTGGTAGTTTTCTTCATTTCCTGTCACTTTTCCTCCCCCAGCTCACACTCTTTCTCTCTGCCTCTGTAATTATTATTGTCTAGTCCACTGTTGAGATTGTTTGTCTGTTTGTTGTTGTTGTTGTTTTGTACATTTTTAAAAATTGTATCTATGTTTTGCCTTACTTTTGTCATACTGTAACGAGTTAAGTATGCAGTCTACATTTTATTAAGCTAACTTGTCCTCAACAGGTGTCACACAGGTGGGGTGTTAGTTAAACTAATCCTTTAAAATTTGCAGTAACTTTTATGTTTTAAAACCCATCTGCTTATGCTTATATGTATATGTGTGTGTGTGTGTATATATATATAATATTCCTGTGGATATAAGAAGATTTATTACACTTTACTTTTAAGCAGCCCTTTTAAATCATTGTGTCTACAGGTATACCTGCTTGCCCTAAGACAACACAGAGACAGATTTTATGAAGGCAGTTTATCATACTCCACCCTTCATTACAAGGAAATCAGTTTACGGTACTGTTAGATTGTGCTGCCAGGTTTTTATATTCACTGTTTAAGACAACATACATGGAAAATGGGCGGACTTTTTTCTCTTTCTCTCCAAACGGAGGCCCTCCAACACCAGTGGTCTTTGACTTGGATGTCTGCCAAAGGGTTCTGATGGCTCTCAACAGCTGTATTTGCCTGTGTGTGTGAGTTTGTGTGTCATTGTGTATGTATTTGCAAGTGTCAGTTAGTGGGTTAGTATATGTGTGTGTGTGTGTGTGTGCTCTAGCTGTGTCCTGGGATGCCCTTCCTCCATAGGCCTCTCACTATACAGCATTCCACAAGGGGGCCGGGGGCTGTGAGAGTAGGGAGTGTCAAGGAGAGAGAGAGCGGCAACGCAGATTCAGTAAACAAAACTGATGTGGACACCGACAGAAAAAAAAAAGGCTGAAGGAGAGAGGAAACTGTAGGATTCTTTCCTCAATGCTCGTTAGACCTATCAATTAAAAGGTTTCTGGTAAATTCCTCTATAGATTTGCAAGAGATTTGAGATGGCATTAATCGTCACTTGATCAGTGTGTCAAGCAGTTACAGAAAGCCGCCTGAAGGTGGTTTCCACTGTTATTTCTTACACAGCAAATGTTTGAGTAGGGTTAATCCCAAATGTAATTTACAGTAGCACACTTGGTATCAAAACCTGCATCTGCTGGCTTTAAAGATCATCTTAACTGCAGATCTGCACCCATGCTTTATTGAAAAAGGGCACTGTCGACTACATATAAAATCAGCAACCATCTCTAGTGCTGCTTCATTTGCTGCATGTGTGTGCGTGTGTGTGTCTTCGCCCTCATGCTTGGCGTACTTTTCTCTGTATATGCGTGTAAACTTGTGTGGGGAGTGTGTTTATGTGTCTATGATTTTCCTTTCCTGAGACAAGCATGAGTCATTGCTGATGGTATGCGATACCAACAGTCATACATTGTGTTCTCATATGTTAGTTTTGTGCTTTCTTGGTAGCACACATGCTACTTGTTTGAGTTAAACTTTGATGGATGAAAAACCTGCTCCTACTGGTATGTTGAAGCATGTAGGTTGCTCTTCTTAGAACTGAAATCCAAACAGTTATGAGTAACTGCGAAGCCATATCTTTCTACTAATTGTTGAGTTAAGGAATTCCAGTAAAGATATTTATCGGGAGGTCACATAAAATATATTTTCTTTGATCAGAATTTATCTACATATGCCAGCACGCAGCAATTTCAAATTAAATGTGTAGGTAGGCTCAGTTGTGCTCAAACATTACCATTTATACATGTATTTGGACTTTTCTGGCCAATGTGCAAATGGTTTGTCACATAGTTTCTCCTCTTGTGGCATTTCTGCAAAATACTTGTAGTAAAATGTCACACGGTTAAAAGATCTTGTTCTGTACTATGACTCCAGTCCTCCAGTGTTGCTAATACTGTAAAATTGACTTTTGTGTTCCTTCTCAAAGCACTGCCAACTAGATGTGCATGTAGGGTGTAAGTGAGGCAAATATTGTCTTTATACTAATAGTATGTGCATAAAAATAATCAGTGTCACACACTGATTCAGTAAGGGAAAGCAATGGTCAGTTTAAGCCCCCTTTTTTTCTCAAAGTCCCTATCCAGTTGGAAAGTTGTATCTTTACTTGCCCAGGGAAAGAATTGCCTATGAAATTGCTGGTAATTAGATGAATCTTATGTGAGTCTCCACCCATCCCTTCCTCAATGTCTAACTTAAGATTTCACCCTTGATACTGCCAGATCTTAGCAGACCTCTGCTTTCAAGCGTAAAGCCCCAATTATTTTTTGCACATTGCAAAAAATGATACCTCAGCTTGAATGACGGCATAAAATGTGCTGTACAACTAAACAGTTTAAATACAGCGGCGGAAACTTCTCATCTCTGACTTCTGCACAGGCAACTGCCACATAATAATTCACTCAGGATACCGTACAGATCATTCGATCTGCCATCCCTCTGGTTTTTAGCTCCGCTCGATTAGAGCTATCAAAAGTGGCATAGGCGATTAAATAAAAATATAGAAAAAGCAAGGATACAAACAGAGGAATTAGGGAAAGATGTAGGAATTCTGAAAATACAGGGGATGTATTTATCATTTTTAAACCTCCGTGTATACATAGTATGAACATTAACAGGACATTTGTTCAAGTCCTCTGGGGGGGATCAGCCAGAGGCGTCAATTGCATCGACACTCTGGATTGGATGGCACCATAAGATGTGAAATTTTGCATATGCATTAAGGACTTGTAACAGCCTAGCCTGTTTTGATATCACGGCCGGCTACAAAACAACACAGCTCATTCAGACACACTCCTAATCTAAAGGAAAGAAACACAGGAGACTGGATTTTCTCATATTTTGTAGGTATGTAAACGCGTGTGTATGTGACAGCTATTTTTGTTAAAAAGAAAGCGGATTATGTTCCTATTTATAAGGGATTAAACAGAATGGCAACAAGGCAATGGAAACAAAGCTCGTGTAATGTGTAGATGTGCAAAACTTGCGCCGGCACTGACGGTATGCCGTGCATTCATAGTCAGCGCAGTGATTAAAAACTAAACGTTTACATTTCCAGCTCATGAAAAGCAGGTGAATGTTAAGTAAATTTGGTGGCCTCAGTGACCTGGGTTTGTGCGGATACTTCCTTATCAATGACAAATGGAAGCTGGGAATTACATACATTACGGTGTCTGAGCAGCTTTGCTAAGTAAAACAGATGTTTGCTATTTAGGTGTTAAATTCGCTTTCGTCGTGCATATGAAGAGCCTTCAGACTTCATGCCTACAGTTGGCACAAGAAGGTTCACATTTCTTGTGTTGCTTCATTACACTCTCGATTTTACAGCCAGAGTGCCACACGTTTGCCAGCATAAAAGGTATTTGCCAAACCCACTAAACAGGGTTGGGCAGTTCCTTGAATCCGCTGCTCATTTAATATGTAATGAGGCCGAGTTTTTTTTTTTTCTTGGAAAACACCAGTGGGTTTGGCACACTTGCCTGTCTCTCTCCGTCTCTATCTCTGAAAACAGATTTGAGGATAAGCTATGTCTTCTGGAGGTATTTTGTCCTTTTTTTTTCCCCCATTTTATTGTGCTCTTTCATTTTATTTCTTATTCCCACCATGGATTAAAGCGCACAGAGAAATAATAATGCAGCTGAGTACATTTTCCCACACCTATTGTCATTTCCTGTGAACTTACACAAAATTCATGTAGCACAGGGTGTAATAATGAGGGAGCAAACGAGTGCAGGAGAGGATCAGCGAAAGCCATTAGGAATCTTGAAATGTAACTGATTTGGGCCGCTTTGGCTCAGTAACTGCTTTTCAGGAAGCCTTCCAAGAATTCAGACAATGAACAGTCAAACATGGCATGTTCCTTAGAACAATTCCACATTAGATCTCAGAGATCACGTGTCTTCTTTTTTTCTCAGAATTGACTGCCCCCACACCACACTACATTGCAGATAACTGTAGCAGCTAAATCTCCTGTTCCCTGTGTATGTACTGTACTTACACTTGACAAGGAGCTCTCACAAACTGACAAATGTGCACAATTTCTCCCTCTCTCTCTCTCTCTCTCTTCTCTGTCTCAGAGATTTCTTGTAAGTGACATGTTTGGCCGTTGGCATAATGCCTAGCGAGATCACATGGCATGAATGTCGTGCCTGTGTTGTGAGTGTGTGTGTGTGTGTGTGTGTGTGTGAGATTGTGCATGTGTGTGCATTTGTTCTTGAGTAGAAAAAAAAAACCCGAAAGAGAGCATGTGCACATTTGATTGTTCCAAGTATTTTCAGCATGAATAGAAGCACGTAGCCATGGCAGAGAATTACAGAGTACCGAGAAGTATGACGAGGATGTGTTTCTGAAATGGTCATGGGATCGCATTCTCAAACAGGATGGAGAATTGGATTTTTTTTGCTTAATGGTACTTCATAGTGGATGCACTTTTCACTTCATTTGAGGGCATTTGTGGCACCGGGCCGTTAAAAATTCATTAAAGCTGTGTAGCCTTGTAAGGAGGCTTATGTCGCGAGACCACTTGTATGTTTCATTTGCAGTATCTCAAACTTTGTCCCCCCACCCCCACCCCCCGCTGTCTTTGCAAATGCCTGATTATAACTGGAGACAGTAGCAAAAGGATTGAAAAGGATTAGAGCAATTTTGTCAGATCCTTAGACTCCCACTGAGGGTACATTAGACTTACTGTGAAAGTTGAACCTGTAATTCACAGGATGACGTGCATACACAGTTGCATGCATACACCCAATAGAATCATGTTGATTCGCACACTCACACAGAAGTAGACAGACCTAAGAGAGGGAGAGCCAGAGAGCACACCATGGATGGCATTTATCCTCGCAGCCCACCACAATTTTCCATGCTCTTTCACTGTGTTCTGTACATAATTAAATTGCTGCAATCTTTAAGCCTCTCTCAAGACTCCTGCCTGTAAACAAAGCTTGCTAATTAGCGCACAAGGTAATAAGTGAGGGAACGTGAATAAGCTGACCCCTCCTCTGTGGCGATGACCTGTCCTGTATGTGCTCTTCATGTCTTAACAGCTGGGCAGAATGCTGGGAGGGGCCAGTGGAAAAAGACAGCAATCTGAGGCGGGTAGTTTTCACAACACTGCCCACCCTTTTACCCCCCCCTTTTTCCCAGAGATAACATGTGCTAGCAATTACTGCTAAATCACAACTTGACTTACCTGATGATTTCACAACCTTTGGGCTCCTTGCAAAATGTAAGAGCCACTTTGATTTCATATTTTGGCTTGACTTTTTGGGGTTTTGGTTCAGTTCTACAAATTCCTTTTGGCCTGTGGTCACAATGACCGTAATAATTAGCCACCATCACGAAACAGCGTGATAGAGATAGCCGGCTTCTTTATAAAAGTAAAAAAATAAATTCATCCCCTTGTGCCTAAAAGGCCCACTCATTATTATATTTAGCTTGTTTTCTACTCATGCAAAACATGATGACATCAGAAAAACAACTGAAAAATATTGCACTTGTCCAAAAAGAAAAAAAAAGGGTCCAGCAATCCAAGATGTGTTTGAAAGCCAGATTTTTTTTTCCAAATTTTTCACAGAGCCAAGGTGACTATTTCCCCATCTTCAGCCTAGCCAACTGAGACTGACATATATAGCTTTAACTTATGATGTGCTATCAATCTTCTTATCTGACTCTCAGTGAAAAGCAAATACTCAGAGCCCGCTGGTTCTCACAGCTGCTGCAGGTTGGCCGCGAGACATCATTTACAGTAAATACATAAAATCTTTCAAGTTTAAAGTTAAAACCAAATATCACAGATAAGACTGTTACTATTAAAAAGAAGAAGAAGAAAAAGCAATCAATTAATAAAGCAAAGCCCTGGTGTTTAGATTACACATTAGCCTTCATTTATCTTCTATCATGTAATCTAGAAGTGTGTGCGTGTGTGTGTGTGTGCGCGCGCGCGCATGCATTGGCAATGAAAGAGATAAAAATGATAGCTATCAGAAGTGAAATAGGAAAGCTGTTAATGAAGAATCAGGCAAATCAGTAAACGATCAAAATAAAACTGTTAGAACACAACTAGTCTGGATGGTTTATTTGAGGTTGTGATTTAAGGATTTAGCAGGCTGCAGAAGATTTTCTGATTTCTAATTGGGCTGCAGGATTCTTACGTTTGAGAAAAGCTGCTCTAAGCATATCTAGGAGGAGAATAATTATTTTTACTTTAAATAAAAATCATAGTTTCATGAACAAGCCCCATGTCCATTAGCAATATGAACAACCTGACAGACAGAGAAAAGTAATTAAAGCAAAATCCAAGCGTGTCTTTCCTTTTCTTAATGCAGTCTCAAGGAATTATATAATAGCACGGCAAAGGAGCATGCAACAACAGGCACATAAAACTAATCAAGTTTCTGGAAACCCTAAAGAAGTGTGTGATGTAAGCGCATTTCCTATATCTGTGCGGCCAACACCTATATCTCTACACACATTATGTAAACTCCAGGGGATTTTCATGATGTGCGATGGTTCTTTTACTCATTTCAAACTTGAGACGGAGATGAATGAGCGTGGGATCAGCCACAGCCCACTTCAGTGCTCCACCAGTGCAATGAGGTTATCCAAGGTTACATGCTATTTGAGCACATGTGTGCCAGCTTGGTATGGTGCTCACTGGAAGGTTCTTAGGTCACAGTAAAGTGTGTGTGAGAGAGGTGTGGATTTTTTCTTTTTTTGGGGGGGGGGTAAAAGATTTCAAAATAAATGTGTTCTGCTGTTAGACCAAACCATCTTTTGTCATACCCATTTGGTGGGCTTTCTTGATTATGATATCAAATGCATTTCAGTCCCCTGCTGTTTTATGTATTTATTTTTGCTTGCTTCTTTTTTTTCTTCTTTTTTTCCCCTTTATTTATCATTCTGTCTGCTCTAATTGAAAAATATACTTGGGGCACTCACTCGTTGCCGGCACAGCTTTCTCTGTGTGCCTCTTGTCTATGTGGGTGTGTTTGTGTGTGTGTGTGTTTGTATATTCCTGTGTGTAGACAGTGGGGCACTGATGCTGAAAGATGTGTCCTCATTTTTGCATTACACTGGGCTCCTCTGGCAGCCATGTTGGACTGCTCTGATGTCACATGTATGCCACTGTAAAACATTCAGCTCAGACACAACAGCGCGGGGTGATCAAGACGCCGTGTTTATTCTATTTGTTTCTCCAACCCTTTGTCGAACTTTGTGTCACTCTCTTGCTGCCGCTCTGTCACGCGCTGTTTTGCTGGGAACTTTTAACATACAATTTGCCACTTTAACTGTTTTCTTTATTTTGTCATTGAGCAAAAACCTACTAGATAGTTTTTTTTATGCAAAAAAAACTCAGTTTTACTAGGTAGGAGTTAAAAAAAAAAAAAAAACACTTTTACACTTGAAGGTGTGAAGAGCCTTCCGGAGACCTAATCGCATGTGTTTTAAATTTCTCTCACTTACCATGCCCCTGTTTTGATTGACACGCTTGATGCAGCTGCTATCCACAATTTTTTTTAATATGTGCAGAACCTTTTCACTGAAATTGTCTTATGCAATATGTCATTTGTTTCCAGCAAGTAAAAACCTGCCTGCTATAACCCTGAAAAAACCTTACTTACGTGGACCCATGTAGACACATTCATATCTGAAATTTTTAAATGGTCCTTGACCCTTAGATTAGGGTCATTAGCATCATTCATCTGGACTGCTTTTTTTCTAAATGTATCTAAAAATGAGTGCTTGTAGAAGAACTTAGTGTGAGTCCTTGCAGGATCTAACTGCAATTTCCCAATTTCCAATTGTCAATTGCAGACCCTAAGTATGCCCACGTTGTTTCTGATTCATTTTCAGATGATCTTGGTAGGCAGCAAGGCTTGGATCAAAGATTTATTGATAGTTTTGCATCAATTCAAACAATGTATTTGTTTCTGTTATTGTGCTGAACTTCAATTAGCAAAAATCAGGGCAAAAAATAAAGGCCGTAGGGAGTAGAACCAAAGGACTTCATTGGATGAGTCTAAAACAACAAATACAGATCCCTTTTTATAGCATTTGGCCCAGCTGACTAAGAATATGTGTAGACAGAGATCACAATACTGATATAAATGTGTTTGTTTGTTTTTATTATTTATTTAGTTGCATTTGAAAACAAGATAAACACCTGCAGATTAAATATGAACAGACAGAAAAATGTGAGTTGGTATACACCTTCTTACTAACAGGTTGAATCCCCTTTTGCCTTCAAAACTGCCGTAATTCTTCATGACATAGATTCACCATGGTGCTGGAAACATTCCTCAGAGATTTTGGTCCACATTGACATGATAGCATCTCCTGTTCCACGACATCCTGAAGCTGCTCTTTTTGATTAAAATCTGATGACTGTGGAGGCTGTTTGGGTACAGTAAACTCACTGTGATGTTCAAGAAACTTCTTCGAGATTTGTGATATGGCTGGTGTTAAATGATGCACAGTTGGTACTAAGGGGCCGAAAGTGTGCCAGGAAGCTATCCCGTACACCATTACACCATCACCTGCCTAAACTATTGATTAACGGCAAAGTAGAACCAGTGCTTTCGTGTTGTTTACACCAAATTCTGACTCTACCATCTAATTATCGCAGCAGAAATCGAGACTTGTCGGACCAGGCAACATTTTTCCAATCTTCTATTGTCCACTTTTAGTGAGCCATGCAAATTGTAGCCTCAGTTTCTTGTTTTTAGCTAAGAGGAGTGGCACACAGTGTGCTCTTCTGCTGCTGCTGCTGTAGCCCCCTTGCTTCAAGGTCTGATGTGGTGTGAGTTAAGAGATGCTCTCCTGCATAACTTAGTTGTAACAAGTGGTTATTTGAGTTACTGTTGCCTTCTTATCAGCTAAAAGCAGTGGGGCCATTTGTTTACACCAAATTCTGACCCTACCATCTCAATGTTGCAGTGGAAATTAAGACTCATCAGACCAGGCAACATTTTTCCAAGCTTCTGTTTGTAGCCTCAATTTCTTGTTTTTAACTGACAGGAGAGCCATCCGGTGTGGTTTTCTACTGCTGTAGCTCATCTGCTACAAGGTATGCTCTTCTGCCTATCTTGGCTGTAATGAGTGGTTATTTGAGTTAGTGTTGCCTTTCTTGAAGCAGTCTGGCCACTCTCCTTTGACCTCTGACCTCAACACGGTATTTTCACCCAGAGAACTGCCGCTCACTGGATATTTTTTCTTTTTCAGATCATTCTCTCTAAAACTTAGAGATGGTTATGTGTTCTGTTTTGTCTCCCTTTGTTCTCCTTTTTGTCCCCCCCGTCCCCGTCCCCGGCCGGTTGCAACAGCTTGCTGGCCCTCACTGAGCCTTATTCTGCTGGACATTTCTTCCTGTTAAAAGGGAGGTTTTTCTTATCACCATCGCCTAGCGGAGGGGGATCAACCTGTTGAGGTTTTACCTTTACTGTAGGGTATTTATCTTACAGCATAACTCATTTTGAGGTGACCTTTGTTGTGGTTTTTCTCCAAATTTCTCTGAATTGAAGGGAACTGAACCATGCCAACAACCATGCCATGTTCAAAGTCACTTAAATAATCTTTCTTCCCCATTCTGACCCTCAGTTTGAGCTTCAGCAGGTCTTGACCATGTCTAATGGATTGAGTTGCTGCTGATTAAATATTTACAAGAATTAGAGGTTGAAATGTTGTATCTAATAAAGTGACCAGTGAGTGTACATCAGAGTTGCATATATATTCTAATTTTGTTTACAGTATATACGATGATAATGTAACGGAGCTCCAATCAGACCCTTGTGAGACAGCTAAGGGACAATCTCACATTTGTAGTTATAAATAAATAAAAAGCATTAATAAACACAAAAAATATCATCATTACTTTAATTTCAAGTCAGACATTAAATATGTTGAATATGTGGAATCAAACCACAAGTAAAATAAAATAATCTTTCACCCTTTCATTCACTATGATTTTTTATATTCTTTATATAGCATATATAAAAATGTTCAGAATCACCAGTGATGATTCTCCATGCCCTGCTGATTCATTTCACTATCTCATGCAGCATGGAAATCAAATCATGCCTGGAACAAATGCATAGGGCAGATACACATACTCTCATAAACATACAGACTTCCTGTGAAATCTAACCTAATAATAGAGCTTGCGTGACAGATGGTGACACTCAGCAGGACATCTTATGTCCAGTGTATCCCCAGACAATGGTCACGTTTAAGAGAATATCCAAAGAGTATCCAAGGCAGGACAACTGGGCAGGTGGGTAAAAGTGGATTATGTTGTTTCTTATATACAAATTGGCCACTCTGCAATTGATCCCTTTTTAAAGAGTCCAGAAGATGTCATTATTATTAAGAGCTTTTTCTTGCAGTTGATTTTGATTTTTGATTTTGAGTTTTAACAGACTGCTTCAGTTTTTCTGCATGCCAAGTAATTAACAGACGAAAACCAAATATTCACATTTGAGATGTTGAAAAGAGATATTTTTGGTATTGATGATTAGATAATAAATGCGTGTTGACCTTTAAAAATTGTTCTCATGCCAGTTATAGAGTACTTGTTGGATATGTGAGGAAATAATAAAACTTGGGGCCTCTCGGGAGGTATGAAGATAACCACAAGGCTTTAGGTCAGCTCGACAACCAAAGAAAAGGATCAATAACTCACACACTGTGGAGCCCCAGTTTTAACTAAGTTAGGGACAATTGCATAAATCCAGTGTACTTGATTATTTGGTGCCCTGTCCCCAGAAGTGCTAGCACAGCAGCAGTAACAAACCTGATTTGTACTTGTAAGAATAAATGATCAAAGTGCTCCAGATGCAGGGATCAACTATAAAACCAATTAGCCCCTTCAGTCAGTACATTCCCTGCCATGGCACAGTTACGGTTTGTAAATGAGCACATTAGAGATGCCACAAACGCTTGTCCCAAGAGTGAACTGATGTCCTTGTCAAAGCAGTCACATGGCAGGACTACAACATCCCTATGGCGAGGCCAAGGACAAATTGTGTTTCTTTTAATTTGTGTTCACTTTTGTGCAACATGTGCACCTAACTTGAAACCCTGAAAAAAAAAATGTGTTGCTTTCTCTGCTGCTTCACTGATAAAGCTAAGCTAAGCTGTCCACAGATATTTCCAGTTTTTTAGGAACGCTTAGCTAAAAGTAATTATAGTTTTACTCAGTTCTACACCTTTGTGGACCTTGGTGTGGTAGCTGCCTGCCAACAAGTGTGGTAACTAACTTTGGAGTTATAGAAAGAGCAATAATTCAACTTTGTGGCAAATATGAAATTCTCTCCCAAAAAGTCAGATTAACCTTGCTTCGTTCAAAAAAAAAAACCCCAAAAAGCCTACTCAATTTTTCTGAACAGTAATTGTCCCATCATCTCTAATGGTGCTTTAAAACTGTAACTGAAGATGCCTCGCCATTCCGCAGTTGACGCCAAAGTCAGTTTGTTCTCTGTCCCTTGACATTTTTCTGTAATGTCATGGCAATCGACGAAATCACCAAACAGGTAAAGACAAGAGGAAAAAAAAAATCTGCCTGAGCTTGTCAAAACAGACACTTTGTTGGCAGAAGATCAGTGTGTGCCAGTGTGAAATAATGTCCCTCAGGCTCATAGAAAATGGCCCAGCAGTCACACTGTAGCTGCAAGCCACTCCCAGTGTAAAGGGTTTATTAGTTAGAAAATGTCCCAAAGACTGAAATATCACATGACAGTCATAAGTACAGTATACTCTAGCCATGTGTCTCCACATACAAATGTTGTGGCTTAAACATAAAAACACTGAATCATTTCTTGCTTTGTCATGCTCTCTCTTCCCTCCTTTCTTCCTGCACTGCTTACGTAGCTTCCCTTTAATTGGGAAAACGGGGGAATTTTCGGTCTTGTGTCAGTATTTGTTCAAAATATCTCCGTCTTGCGTGAATAGAAGCCCGAGTTTCCTTAGTGCTCTAACGTCACATTTATGTGTTGCTTTAAACTGGAACGGCCCGCGGGCCCCTGTGGTTCTCCAGTATGAGTTTGTTATTACTCAAAAATCCAACCTGCCTGTTTTTCTTCCCTTTATTTCTCATCTAAGGATTTACCTTGCTACAAAATGACAGCCTGGGAAGCTTATACGGTGACGCTGACATTTTAGAGTCAGTAATGTGGAATGGAGGTGGGATCTCTTTTGATTAGAACAGAGTGTCAGTTTATCCATATGACCTGGCTTCGTCTGTTGCCCCGCTCAAAAAATTAGGGCTCAGACTGTATGAAATGAAATTGCACCGTATATTAAGATGTACTTTATGGTTGTCACAGTTCAAATGGGAATATTAATATTACAGCTAATCAAGTCTCTGTTATTTCCCTTTTTTTTTAAAAAAAACTTTCCCTTTACCTTTTCAGCTCTCTGCAGTTTTCTTGCCAACTCAGACACATTCTCTTTGCAAGCTTTACATTTCTCTGTCAGTTTAGCTCATTTCCCTATTCCTCCCCATCCCTGTGACTGTGCTTTGTCAACTTCTCTCTTGTTCTTTTCTATTTGCATCTTCCTCACACACACACACTCCCTTTCCCTATTTCCTCTCCTTTTATTAATTTATCTCACTGTTTCCACCCCCCAACCCTCTTTCACTTCTCCTAATTTAAAACTGTTATGTACCCATCAGTCTTCCATCTCTATCTTTTGATCTCTCCTTTATATACCTATAAGCAGTCGTAGCAGTCATGTATATTCAAGGGTATGTGGGTTGATGTTTGGTGTGCACAGCCAGTCTAGTGTGCTAGTCACTAGAGTTTGGTGTGATGTAGTAGCCACTGCTACTCTTTGTTTGTTTACCTCCCACAGCCACTTGGAGTCCATTAGCAATGCCTTTGCCTCGGGAGGATTACACACACACTGTATATGCACTCTGTCTTTCTTTCCCTCAGTATGTTTGGTTTTCACTGCGACTACAAGCTAAACTTACAGGTATCCCCCCTGTTACAGGAGTTATTTGTCAAAGCTCTTTGTTTGATGCTGTACTCAACCACTGGAAAATGTAAGAGTTAAGTTTATTCATTGCTGGCATCTTCTCCAGAAGTGGTGCATGTGATTACAATATGTACATTTGTGTGAAGGTGTGTCCATCTTAGTGTTTACCCCCTTGATGATTACAGTGGATGGAGTCTTACTCATAATTTAGCTGTTTGAGTCTAGAAGGGAGTAAACAGTATCCACTAAATACAGTAGCAATAACGTTGGAAGGCCTGGCCAGTAGACGCTTTATTCAAATGTTGTCTCTCTCCCATTTTGCTCATACATATTTTTTCAATAAATGCTAACCACAACAACAACAACCCTTTGGGCTATGTATTTTTTCTAAAACCTCAAGTATGAACAACTGACATTTATAGCCATATTTGTTCAAATAATTTTGAGCTCCACCTCATGACTAGAACTGCTGTTCAGTCCAACTGCTTTGCACTAGCCTTGATCTTTTGGACAGTAGTTGTTAGCATGCATTTGTGTTTCCAAAACTTCTGAAGATTAGAAATAGTCTCACATTTTTGCTCTGATATTGGTTTCCACCATCGTGTCTCATGACAAAAAAAAAAAACTTGTAAAAAAACCTTAAATTGTCTGCCTTTTGGTGGTAAGATTTTAGCCAATTAAAGCACAGGCCTAGAGAACAGTTGGCAACCCTCTGGCAGCCTCCAGGATTGTTTTGGCCACTAGCAGATTGCCGCAGTCACCGCGGTTTACATGGAAGACACTGACTTGTCTGCAAACACTCACTAACTACTAGATGAGCGGCAGTAAAGCTTGCAATCGTGTGATTCAAACCAGAAATGGAGAACAGTCGCTTTCAGAAAAAAGTTGTGCCTTACAGTGTAGACAACACATTTCAAAAAAGGTGCAACTTTTAATTTGAAGGCAAATGTTCAGCGTTTCTGGTTTGCATCACACTTTTCACAGTTTCACTGCCATTTGGAGAGTAGTTGGCAAGTGCTTGCAGATAAGTCAACATCTTCTATGTGCAACTGCAGCAGTGTGCTAGCAAACAAAGCAATTGCAAGGAGCAATTATCCATCCATAAAGCCAGCCATCCATCCTCTTCCGCTTATCCTTTTCAGGGTCGTGGTGTGTCCTGAGCACCATATACCTTGTTGTGACCATTTTCACCACCTTGCAACTACCAGCAACCATTTGTCAACTAGTCAAGGAATTTTTCCCACTGACAAGTCTCTTTGTGTCACTGGGGTTTTAGTAGTCAATTTCACAGCGACTACCATCAACTTCCACCAACCACTCGCCAACCGGTTGGGGAATACACGTTTTGCTCTTGCGACCAGTTGGCAGATGGTTGCCAACTGGTCTCTAGGCCTTTGTGACAGGAGCTTTAGCAGACCTGAAAGCAGCTACCTGCTTTTGTCAAAGCAATGTTGTGAGTATTAAGCATGAATAAAATTAATTAAGGCTAGAAAAACAAAGCAATATGTTAAAAGAAGCTTCAGTGCTAGGTTTTGTATGTCTTTTTCGACACAGTAGCCCATAGTTGCTTTAAGTGACCAACTGTCTGTACTTCAAATTCTCCCTAGCAGGGTAGTGTTCAACAAATCAGTTTTGGTGCAAAAGGGAAGTAAATGTAATCAGCCAACAAAAAACAATTATCAAAATCCGATGTGTTAAAAAAGACTTTTTTATGTTTAATGTTACTAAAGAACTGTGACAGACAGATATTTGGTTGCATCATCCCAGCCTCCAATGCATTGTTCTGTGTGACTTTTCATTTTAATTTTTTTTCTTTGTCAGACCACAAGTTACATTATTAGTGCACATTGAGTGAATACAAGTGGAAAGATACCAGACAATATTCAGCCCACAACAAATCATTTCATATTTGTCTCTTTGTTACGTAACGACATGAATCATGGGGAGATCTTTTTTTTTCTTTTTAAGAAAAGATGATTTTGATCCTGACTATGTGCAGACAACTTCACCCAGCGGGGTCTGTACACAGAGAATGATGTTGCATTATAAGCAGTGATAAGCAGCCTCTCTCTTTCTCTCTCTCTTTCTCTCGACATCCCATAATGATACTCAGACAGACTCAGGCAGACACCCGCTCATTCCCGATTGGTAGAACTGTTGCCAGGGAGCGTTGCTGTCTCAACGTGGATAGAATCTGTTGTCTGGTACACTTTAAACATGAGAACAACTGCAGGATCTGAATATTTATAACGAGGGGACTGTTCATATTGAGATTGTATAGAGGTGACATAAGGAAAGGAGGAAGGATGTGCTCCTCCTCAGCTTGTTTCAAAATTTTGATTGAGGTTCCTTTTTTTAATGAATTTCTTTACTTCCAATGAAATATTTAGTAATGTTATTACTCTTATGTGCCTTCATGATGATGCCTGTTAATGTGTTCAGTTAAGAATTTTGTGACTTGCATCATGTGACCCCCAACTTTACTTTTAGATTAAACTTAAACTGTTCCACAAAGTCATAAATGGTTAGTGCAGTCAAGATTGTTTATGACTTTTATGGTTTTATGTTTGAATCTTACACCATTGTCATCTGGTAGACAGTTCTAGTATAAGTAGTAGTTAAAATCTGTGTGTGTGCGTGTGTTTGTTTGCCATCTGGCGAATCATCTCATTTCTTCATATTATTCAAATATGCCTGGACCTGCTGCTACAGTTAATAACACTGTGCGTAGGTATGAATTCTTGATTAAAATGGATGTAACACATTCCAACAAAACAGACGAGAGCCATTAGAACAGCGTTCGAATCTCATATCTGAACTCACAAACTATGCCTGCACATGCACACAAACATAGACGCACACATGCCTGATATGAGGTGCCAAAAGTCACAGTCGGGTATATTATGGTGATTATAAAAACACGCCTTGGTATGCAGGAAACTTTGACATGGAAATGCAAACATACGGTAGCAAATGAGGACACAATGTACGGAGAGGCATGCGCGCACACAGACACACACAAACACATACAGTCATTCGTTTGGCAAACAAGTTGAAGGAGTTGGTGCCTTACGTTTTTTCATCAGTGATGTGCAAAGTCTATATTTAATACAGCCGTCGGGAGGTTGGAATTTGCATGCATGTTTGTGTATGTATATGTGTGCTGTTACATTTCTCCACACTTTTGGACTTGTCATAATGTACATGTGCCTTTTTGTTTCATATTCATTCGTGCATACATTTTCACAGACATGCGGCTGTGTGTATGTGCAGTGTGGCACTCCACCGTCCTGTCTGCCTGACTCAACATATTCTCCGCTCACTCTCCTTTTCTCTCCCCCCATCCCACCCCCTTCCTCTTTTTCCCTCACTCTCACCCCCTCCTCTCCATCCCGCTCTGCCTGGCTGGCACGTACATGCATGTCTGTAGACTCTGTACTGTGCTTGCTGCCGTGGCACGCGCCAACCTCACTGCAATGCAGCCCTGTGTGCATTAATTGGCAGAGAGACAGTGGGTACGTGGTATGCAGGGCGGGAAGGATAGAGAAAAGAAAGGGGAAGGCAAGAGGCGATGTAAGGACACAGTAGTTACAATAACCGGTGGCTTGACCAATGGACAAGCAGTCTGGCAGGTTCACAGAGGGACAGACAGACAGACAAACAAACAGAATGTGTATTGCTGAGTGTGCACAGGGAGATTACCTGTGTGTGTAAGAGAGCAGGAGAGTGTTTGCAGATTTGTTTCTCCTGTGTTTCACTGTGCTTTTTGTGTGTGCTCGCTCATGTGTGCCTATATGTGCTGTGCTGATATCACACTGCTGGGCCAAAGCTGCCTAAACCAAAGTCTGACTCACTGCATTCAACGCTTTGTGATATCCTCCCTTTCATATTTCCGCTGCAACTGAAGAGTAAAAGTTTGCTCAGTTTAGCACAACTTTTACCACTTGAGGTTTCTTTGGCAAAGAATTGAGCGCAATGTGCCTTGATACTTTTTGGGGACGTGCTCGCTTTCAGAAAAGCTCAGCCTCAGCTTGATATATATATATATATATATATATATATATATATATATATATATATATATATTTTTTTTTTTTATTTTTTTTTTTAAAGATTGCGTATCGTGAGGTGAAAGGAGGTCTTCATATCTCGTCACCTATAACAGAGCATGGCACTCGGAAGAGCTACCTCCATAATGTTATTTGGTTTTTACTCTTGACATTCAAAAAAAAAGAATATTATACAACATTTGTGTGTATGCGTGTGTTTATATGCACACACGTACTGTAAAAAAAATTCTCTTACTCATCCGTTATGCATTTATATCCTCCCACACACATCTTTCTGGAACTTATCCACTCTGGTAGCTGTTGTCCTTCTTTTAGCGGTTGTCCTGTCGCAGGCAGCGACATCTGGCTCCTGTCCTCCCTCATCCAGATCAAGTAACATTTAGAGAAGCTTTCTATGGGCTGGCCAAAAAAGTAACAACAGAAACCACAGAAATGTCACCTGAACAAGCCGAGCCACCGAAGCAGAGGCGTAAATTAATCATTTAATTCATCAATTCATGTAGAAATACAAAATAGTCTTGCATGAAGACTGCGCTTCTCTCTGTTTCTGTGTAGGTGTTTGGCAGAGATGTCCTTGCATGATTCAGAGAAAATACACAACACTTACTCAAAAGTAAAACCTCTTTTTTTTTTTAAACTATTGTCTTACAAAGATGGTAAGAAAAATGGGAAATACCTTGACATGGGTGCCTTTTTTTCCCTTTTTTTTTTATTTGATCAACCTTTTCAATTCCACATTTAGAAGGATTTGAGTATTTACTGCATTGTGTACATTACGGTTCCAGTTTAATAAAGCTTTGCTTTACCAAGATGTGACGCATTTTTTCCAGACTTGCGTCAAACTGGGCTATCAGAAGTTTCACTATTCGATGTCTCCTCAATTAATGGTGGATGTGACCTCTGTATGTGTTTCTCATTTCTCTTTTTTTTTTTTTGGTCTTAGTCATTCTCCCCTCTCTCTCTTAGACCATATATACATGTCTGTGTCCAAGAAGCAGAAGTTGCTTCAACCTAATTGTCTTTCTCTACTCGTACTGTCCTCAAATGACTTTCTCTCTGTCTCAACTCTCCCCTCCCGCCCTCCCTCCCTTGATTCTCTCTAGCTCTGCCCAGTCTCTGTCTCCGTCTGTAACTGTAGCCTGTGTTTTTCTCTCCCTCCCACTCCCTGCGACGTATAGATACTGCATTGATCAGACACACGCGCGCAGACACATGCGCACACACGTGCGCGCGCACACACACAGAGCCTCCCACTCCTTTCATCATTGATTCGCTCTGCTCTGCTCGGTTCTGCTCTGCTCTGCTCTGGCCTCTCTTTCTCTCCCCCCATTGTCTTTCTCCCTCTCTCTCTCTCTCTCTCTCTCTCTCCCTCTCTCGCTCTCACACACTCCCCCTATCTACAGCGGCACTTGTTGAATTCAACCCTTGGAGAACAGGGAGAGGGGGAGAGGAAACAGAGAGAGATAATGACAAGGAGGCAGAGGGAGGCTTTGAGACGGTGCTAGAGCAGACAGTTAGCAGAGAGAATAGGGCTTTGGAGGGTATAGAGATTGAAGATAGGCTGAGGGAAAACAGACAGAGAAAAGTCAGTCAGCAGAGAGAATCATCTTTGAGACAGTAGGAATGACACTTTAAGTGAAAGAAAGAGTCGACCAGACGGAGTACATCTGAGTGCTCTCCTTCTGTCTCTAACTACTCCTCTCCTGTCCTGGTCCTGACTGCTGCTGGTGTGTTGTGTGTGTCAAGGCTCCATGGTGTGCTTTAACCAGAAGACTGGCTTACACAGGTCAGAACTGTCTGGGATAACAGTGAGCACTCTTTTTGTGCATTTGTGCATGTGTGAGAGACTGTTAGCAGAGGAAAAGGCATGTACTGGTTTCTCCAGGTGAGTGCTTGCGTGCCAGAGTACACAGTAATTTCCCTATGCAGCTTGTACTGCATGTGCGCGTGTGTCTTCATGCATGCACGCTTTTATGTAAGTAAGCCACAGTGCTTGCCTGTCTGTATGGAGTGCATGAAGTGGGAGAGAGAGAGAGAGTGTGAGAGAGAAAGAAAGAGAGAGAGGCGGTGACATCTTTTTCAGTTTGTATTCCTGGAAACTGTTCTGCAGCATTGCTCAATAATGAAACTAGTGCGTATATGTACGTATGTGTGGGTTGGTGGGAAGACAAAGGCAATTATAGAAGGTTCAGGGCTGGAATGAAGGTACAGATATGCTGGGAGAGTTTTACTGAAAAGGACTTAACAAAACTGTCAAAGTTAATGCTAAGTTGTGTCTTTCAGTGGGTTGTTGTCTAGCTAGAGCTCCGACAGAGGACAAATGCCACAGTGTCAGCAAAATCCAGGAAAATCTATGGCACGAAAAACAGGTTGTATTCAGTGTGGGGTTTTTTTTCTGAGAAAAGTTAAGCCATACAGGCTGTCAAAGTCCATGCTGTGGGTAAATTGGTCTGGATGCATTAAGTGTGATACGTGGAATGGGTACAAGGTTCTTGGAATTTAAGTAATGTAAAACAACATAGCCTTAAGGTATTTCACAACCTTCTATGCACAGTAGGCACAGCATTGTGTTCGGTTTTTTTTTTTCCTTCTCTGTGGAGTGACTTGACTCCTCCTTTTTCTCTCCTGCCTCAACTCTCTCACCCACTATCTCTGCATATCCATCTTTCTTTCGCACACCTCTCACTTCTCCCTCAACTGCATTCGCTTTCTCACTTCATCTCAACTCTATTTTCATTCTTACTCTTTGCTTTTTCTAAGACCCTCTCAGTTTTTCTCTTCTCACCCCTCTACCTCCCTCTGGCATGTCTTTTCATCTTTCACACATTTTCTTTTTTGCTCTTCCATTTGTCAGTGTGTTTCTCTTCTTCAGCGCATTTGCCATACATTTTTTTTGTTTCACTTTGTTATTACAGATGCCTCTCTCAGTGGCAGAGTCTGCAGTGAATATCTGAAGCCCCATCTTCCTTCCACTCTGTGGCCATCATGTCCCAGCTGCTCCATGTGGAGATCCCAAACTTTGGGGCTACGGTTCTGGGCTCCCTTAATGAGCAGCGCCTGCTGGGACACTACTGTGATGTATCCATACTGGTTAAAGGTTGGTTAGCAGAAAATATCTTATTTTTGCTATATTAATCACAGAACTTTGACACAGCACTAACGTTTTCATCAATATTCTTGACTTCTTTTTCTCAACCAGGTCAGGCTTTCAAAGCCCACCGGGCTGTTTTGGCCGCCAGCAGCCTCTACTTTCGTGACCTCTTCAGCAGCTCCACCAAGACCCAGTTTGAGTTGCCTTCCTCAGTCACACCTGCTTGCTTTGAGCAGATCCTCACTTTCTGCTACACAGGGAAGCTAACAATGGCAGCTAGTGAACAGCTGGTGGTCATGTACACAGCTGGCTACCTCCAAATTCAGCATATAGTTGAAAGAGGCATGGACCTAATGTTTAAGGCAAACTCACCTCACTGTGACTCACAGACAACAGGGTCCTTAGAAGAAACGGGATCTGAGCCACAGAGTCCTTGTAATAACGGTAACGGCCTAGCAGTGGCCGCCCTTTTGGGAACCCCGGGCTGGTCTTCATCTCTGCTCATACCGCAACGTAAGATCAAACTAGAAGTGGGTGAGCCAACACCCCTGACAGTACCTTCAACACCAAGTAAGAATTCATCTTCAGAGTTGGGGAGTCGACTGGCGAGGGCCGGCTCACTATTCTACACAACAGCTGGAGGGACCCCTATCCCTGGTATGCCTCCTTTCAACCTTCAGGGGACTAGTGGTGGAGCTGGAGGAGGAGGAGCAGGAGGTGACAGGTCTAGTCCTGGAGCATCCAGTCTGCCCACCACTGACAGTCCCACATCCTACCAGAACGAGGATGAGGAGTTTGAAGAAGAACCCTACGATGGGATTGCCGAAGAGGCCTATAGTCATCTTTATGGACGTTCAGCCAACCCCTATGGGAGTGAGTATTGTGTTATATGTTTCCTTAAAGTCCTTGTGAGGTACTGACAATACTTAGGAGTATATGAAACACCAATAGCATGCCATACGGAGCTACGCTATTAAATATTTGTCCGTAAAAGTCAGTAACAAATGCAACATTTTTAGCTTAAAGCAGAGTCAAGGATTTTACAGCGCTTCGCACTTAAAGCAAGTACTTTCCAAGTTCAGGACTTTAATAAAGTTTCAATGGAAACTTTAAATTTCTAGTCATGTAAAATCTGATTTGGTGCATTACTTTCGCAGCTGCCCTTGGCTCACATGGAAGAAACTCATTTGATATCAATCTAAAACTCAGGGTGACTTGGAGAAACTATAAATTTAGGGTTTATCCAGAGCTCTTGTGTTACGTGTTGTGCAAAAAAAACAAACAAACAAACAAAAAAAACGGATGCACATTCATTTCATCCCAGTTACCTTATTTAATCTTTTATGCATCATGTGCCCATCTTTCAAAAGCAGAATGTTGTGCCTCCAGTCTGTGTGTGTGTGTGGGGGGGGGGGTTTCTCTCAGCTTAAAGATAGCTTTATGGAGTTATGATTGAAGTGCATCGTGACCAACAACATGTTCCTTATCACAGCTACACCAGCCGGACCATACTGCTTTTCTATTATGGCTTTCTGCCACAATTTTGCACTGGTGTAGATTTTCATGCAGGGGTAAATGGTTTGCATTCACATAAACACACAGACAGGGTACCTATGGATAGTCATAAACTCATGTATGTATACACACACACACACATACATACGCACTCCATGCTCCTTCATTCTTCACATCCTGCAGCTCAAAGGCAGGTTTGTCAAATTCTAGGGTTTCACATATTTATAAAATCCACTCTATCTGCAATCAGTCAGAGCACCCCAGGGTGACATTGTAGGATATTTGAGAACCAATCACATCTTTCCTCTGTGTGTGTGTGTGTGTGTGTGTGTGTGTGTGTGTGTGTGTGTGTGTGTGTGTGTGTAGCTGTGCACATACAAATGGATTAATCTACACCTTTCGCTATGTGCATGTGTGTGGCAATTAATGGATACATTTCTTCTATTCTGTGTGTGTGTGTGTGTGTGTGTGTGTGTGTGTGTGTGTGTGTGTGTGTGTGTGCATGCGTGTGCAGGAGAAGTGTGCATGTGTATACACTCACAAGTTATCTTAGAGGTTTAGAGGAAAACATTTTGTGAGTTAGAACCCAATACTCAGCTTTGGATATGTCCCCCTCCAAAACTAAAGATGCTGATGCTGCACCATGACTTATCTAGGATGCATCTGCAATGCTCTAAAACATTTATGAAACACAACAAACTTCTATGAGATTACCCCAACGTGCTTTACTAATTATAGCTTCTATTTTGGTGAGGATACACAAGGGTAGGCATGGACAATCATTTTGTTTAGGATTCTTTTATTCCGATAAATTGATGGATACGTATGCATTTTTATATGTCTGTTTTTAAATAAACGTCTTTTTCTTATCCTAAAATCTTTCTCTTCTTGGTCTCTTTCATTAGTCCAAGACAAGCCAGAGATGGCATCATTGCCCTTGTCCTTGGAGAACCGCAACTGCGTGCTGATCCGCAGGGACCTTGTGGCGTTGCCTGCAAGCCTCATAAGCCAGATAGGCTACCGGTGCCATCCTAAGCTCTACACTGAGGGGGACCCCGGAGAGAAGCTGGAATTGGTAGCTGGTAGGCACGCACAACGCAATAACGAGTCCACTCACAACACATTTAGAAGCCAACATTTCGCCATGCAGTAATTCCCAGAGACATAGGCGATGAGTTTGGAAGGTGTTAAAATTCAGTTTAAAAATAAATTTAACTGCATGATTTTAAAGTCATAAATTCAGGAAGATAGAGGGCTCCTTGTCAAGTTTACAGTTCCCATAATTTTTCATGCAGCTGGGCAAAGAACACCATTTACCCTCAGCCCTGTGTCCTTCATTCATAGTGAAAATAATGGTCAACTGCATGTAATCAGTCCTCTTTGTCCAATACGAGTCTACTGCCAGAGAATTACTGCTCAGTCACAGTGACTTGACTTGTAAGTGCTAAAGAATTGGATTAAGACAGTTTGGTTAAATTATGTTTACAACTCAGTACCATTTAATTGAATTCATATTCCTAATTAAAAGGCTGTTCACAAAAGCATTGTCTGACCCATGTTGAACCCAGGTCAAGAGATGGTCAGGAGGCCAGCTCCACATCTCTGTCAGTCCAGCTGAAAGTAATAAAATAAAGCTGCAAGTTTCTTTGCAGAGATTCAAGGCTTAGACAGAAGGACCATCTCTGCACCCATCCAACCATCTCTGCAGTTATCATCAATCTTTATGGAAGAGTAGCTAGACAGAAGTCACTCTGGAGTAAAAAGCATATGACTGCCTACCGGGAATTTGCCAAATGGCCCTTACAGAGCTCTGAGAGTATGAGGGAAAAGACTTTTTTGGTATGATAAGACAAAAATTGAACTCTTTGGTCTGGCTGCCACATTACGCTTTTGGCAATCAGACTAGAGACTTTCAAAGAGAACAGGCACAACTCACCATGTAGGTAATACAAATTCCACAATAGAACATGGCAGAAAATGTTAAATCAATTCGGTATCGAATCTTTCCCGACAAAAGAATGAAGTCTGAGTGCTTCCCAGCGTAATTTACAGACAGCTGAACACAATAACACGAGTACATGCAAGTCGCAGTGAATAATCTAAAACTTGAGTGGTATAAGAGTTCATGTATGAATGTGGAAGCGATGATGTTGGAAAGAAAGTGAAATCAAACAATTTAATGGCATGCTGCTTTTGTCACCTTCTGCTCCTCTCGTAATTTCTGATTCCATTTTGGTTAAGTCCATTAAAGATCTCCTTGAACGTGGACTTCAAATGTAGAAAAGACTGCAAAGTGAACCGGTAATTGGGACAAAGAGAGGAGGGCACTTCAAAGACAAAGAAATTGGCTCTGGTGGGAGCATGTTTCACAGATTCTTTTTGTTTTGTTTTGTTTTGTTTCCAACACAGGCACACAAGTATTTATGACTCGAGGCCAACTGATGAATTGTCATCTGTGTGCTGGTATCAAACACAAAGTCTTGCTCCGCCGTCTCTTAGCCACATTCTTTGACAGGTGAGTATGAAAACGCACAAATAAGAAATAAACTGTTTAAGGATAAGACTCTTTGATTTGACTTCTGTGCATGACTCCAACACTACTGCTGTTGTCACAAACCAACTTTCACACTCCATCTGTGGCCATGTTGTGCAATGTGGTTGTGTGTGCTCCCATGTTTATCTACTGTATGTGCATGTTGCTGACTCTGCCCCCTGGTGTTGACTTTGTATCCCTGCAGAAACACTTTAGCCAATAGCTGTGGGACAGGTATCCGTTCTTCTACTAGTGATCCCAGTAGAAAACCCCTGGACAGCAGGGTCCTCAACGCTGTCAAACGTAGGTTTTTTTGTCCAAATTATCTTATACTTGAAAGAAGTGATGGAAGTTTCAAAGAGCACAGTTTGTGCTGCACTGACCTTTGCTGTATTCTTTCTTTTTTCCAGTCTACTGTCAAAATTTCAACCCTAACTTCAAGGAGAGTGAAATGAATGTGATTGCTGCTGACATGTGCACAAACGCGAGGCGGGTCCGCAAGCGATGGTTGCCCAAGATTAAGTCCATGTTGCCTGATGGCATGGATGTGTACCGTGCAGGAATGGGCATGAGTGCTGCTATGGGTCTGGGTCTGGCACTGGGTGCCCCTCAGTCAGGGTTACCCCTCCCTTTCGAGGCCGACTTCAAGACCTTAGAGCAAAGGTTGTATCCTGAACGTAAGGACCCTCTCAGGACTCACCCACCCCTGGCAGACGGCAGCCCTGGGTCTGGGGTGGCTGGAGCAGAAGCTGAAGATGAAGGTGAAGGAGTAGTACAAGAGGAACAGGAGGAAGATGAGGATGAAGCTAGGTTAGAGAGTGTAGATGGATCACTGAGGCCTCCAGCTTTGATCCCAGGAGCTGAGGCAGGCAACTGTGGCGACACGCCGCCTGAGCAGGAAGTGGAAAATTTTGGACAAGGTGTGAGGGTGAACGGACAGTGAATGTCCTTTAAGGCTGTCTCTTACATCGTGAAATCACAGCATTTTCTTTTGCTTGCTCTTTTACAACATCTCATCCACCACTCTTCCTTCTCCTCTGTGCTTCCTCAATGGGAATTTTTCAGCACAAGAAACTACACTCACTGATCTTATAATACAGGAATTTGTTGCACATGCATGCGCACACGTGTGCTTGTGTGTTCCCATAATTACTGCTAGTGGAAGTAGAACAGTGTTCTCAGAAGTAGACACAGGCATGGCATTAGCACTTTGAGAAAGTCAACCCTTTTTGCTCCACCCCTTTCTTAGTATACGCAGTATGTACTCACTGTTTTGGCATCCGCAGATTCATTACAAAGGTCTGGTAGCAGAACAAATGGCTGTAATGATTCATCATTCAAGCGCAATACTAAAGCAACAGCTGCTTTGCTGGTGTGGCACACTGATTTGCAGAATGATTCCATTTTCTTGGAAAGCTGCATCAGAAACTAACCCATGTAACCTTGGGGAAAACAAATCTGGAAAGCGCAATGTTGACCACTTCATGTTACATTACTGTATAATAAATATGTATGAATGTGTAACCTTGACGGTTTTGCAATCTAAGGCCATGCACTGTATTAGCACCATTAAGCAAAACTATTTTCCTCCCTGTTAAATCAGCTCATTGTTTATACGATAAAAATAAACAAAAAAACATAAAACGGTCATGTCCAGGGTCCACAATCTGAAAACAACTCTATCACATGGAGTTGTTTTTTCACACATATTTGCCCATGACATACTGAATTAGATTGTCAATGTGATGCCTGTGTCTGCTCCAGACCACTCCTCCCAACCACACATGCATACAGATACACATATTTCCTAAACTATGGATAATAGCCTTGAATATCTGCACCAGTGTATTCAAAATACACGGTCTAAAAACAGTGCTTTTTAACTTTGGAAGAAAAAAACAAAAACAAAGACCTTTTAGATCACGCCATTCTGTTCTGGAGATACAGAGAGAGACTTGGAACAAGAACATGCACTAAAAATCCAAGCTTGCATGCGTTAATACAAACAGTGGATACAAAGAATTACTGAAAAACAGCAACAAAGCCACAAACCTGCATTTAAATAAGATAACAGCTACTGTTGCCTCGAGATACGCTGTTAATGCGCAAAAGGACTTTCTCCGTTTCTCACTGGATCTGACATCAGTCTGACACATGTTAGAACTGATCAGGGCGTGACCCAGGATTTACACAATATCAGTTGGACTTTCTGTTTTTTGTTTTGTTGTGTTTTTTTTTAACTAAGGAGTGTGCCGTGCCCATGAGCAGAGGAGACATATGTGGAGTAGTAAGAAGTGCACTACACTGGGCGGTAGAAGAAAGCATGTCAGAGAGAAGCACTGTTCCACCTCGATGTGGTGGTGGTGGTGTGATATGCACCAATACTACACAGTCCTGCTTCCTACCTGTGTGTGTGTGTGTGTGTGTGTGTGTGTGTGTGTGTGTGTGTGTGTGTGTTGTTTGTTTGTTTTACTGTTTGTTTGTTTTTTGGGGCGGGTGGGTAAATTATTGAATCAAACTTATAAGAGCAATTTATGCTGGCTTATTGCATTTGCACTCAAGAAGGTAAAAGGCTGAGAAGCTGAGGAGGTAAAGTGGACCTTTCATGAGAGACTGTAACGACAACAGCACCTGAAACGAGTCTTTCTGACCATGGCTGTTTCGACATTTTGGAAAGGAGCGAGAAAAGCAAAGTCAGACAGGGACTTTTAACCTGCATTCGTCATACCCGTTTTCTTATTTTTAATATCTGATTTCATGCTCGATGCCTACGCAGGCCGAGCAGCCTTTCTTTATTGTTTCATGCATACAGCTCTTCCCTTTATCTGATTGTATTTCCCTATCAGCAATGAAAGCACAGAAAAGACCGTTCGTTTAACTGAGCGAGCCGAGTGTTATTTTTAAGCCACCGACATTTGGGAAGCTCTGTGTAAAGTGGTTTTTCTGCTATACAATGTTGTAGCTTACATTAAGAACTTATATATTCTCCGAATATATGCTGTGCCACTTCAAAGGCTGGGCCAGATTATTCTCTGTCTGTGCTCTTGTTTCGGGGTCTTTAGGGGAAGCTTTAAGATGGCCCTGCACAAGAAACACAGGGTTATAATTGCACTAGGTCATATTAATGAGATTTGCAGTGTGTTTATTTTCTTTAGGAATAAATGCGATCTGCCGTAGATGAAACAGGACTGTGACGGAATGGCTGAGATGATGGCTGGATGAATGTAATCTGTAGCACTGCTTTGGTGAGGGTCCAAGCTTTGACTGAGTATAGTAAAATATTGAATCTCTCTCTTTGTTTTATGATTCAATTTCATTCTTCAAAATAGGCCATAATATAAAATTAATATGACTGTGAGGCTGGGTGATGTTCCAACCTAAAGCTTTATTGATGTAGTGATTTAAAAAAAAAAAAAAAACTGCAAACAGGTCTTCCAGTGTAGTGAACATCAGGGAGCTTTTTTCCCTGTAATGTGCAAAACAGAGCAACATTCAAGTATGGTGCAGGCTTTTTTTTTTACTCTGTTCTTCATTTTAGCTTTTTAACTTGAGATTTAGCAAACTGTATCTTAATATCATTTTTCTTTTTTTTTTTGTCTGAAGGTTTTCTTGCAGGAAAATGAAAATATTTAGTTGTCTACATGAGCCACTTAATGTCTGATCACTTCTGGTTATGCCAATCAAAGTAACAGATTTGAAAAATGGATATGTATAGCCTATATTTTGGAAAATATACACAATAACTGTTATAGCTTCAAGAAAAAAAAACAGTAAAACCTTTGTACTCAGTTGCTAAACTGAACAGTGCGTGTAATATACATTGTATTTAATATTTCTTTGTATTTTCATATAAAATAAATCTTTGTTTTTGATCTTTTTGAATAGAGGCGGACTCTCACATAGCTACTACAAATATGTGGGGAATGTGAGCTCAGCTGCAGTTAAAATAAAGCAGTAAATAATAATGGGTGGGAAACATGGATATGTTCCACTGTAGTATTAAAGGGGTGGTGGAGCAGTGCCTTAGACTGTGAATGTGTGGGTGTGGATGTGTGCCATTACTTTGTGTTAAGAAGCAAATAAGACCAAGGTCCCAATATATATATATATATATATATATATATATATATATATATATATATATATATATATATATATATATATATGGAATACAGATAACAGCATGCTTTTTCCCATTTTCAAGTTTAAAAATTCCAATTATTTAATATTTATAATAATTTAATATTATAAATTACATTAATATCACATTTAATAAGATAATAATCTATTCACCTTTTCTCTTATACTTTATGTTTTCCATCATGTTAGATCACCTGCCCACTATTACATATTTACAGCACAGCTCTTAAAGAATTTGTTGGTACAGCCTTAAAAAAATGAAATAATATATAATACTGATTCTAGTCAAAGTTGCTCAACAATTAATTTACACATTTAGGGTGAGGCTTTTTTCTTTTCTTTTTTTAAAATTTTTTTAAACACAATTTCTTCATTAAGTATCTGTTTCAACCAGCTTGTTCATTTTTCTGCTCCGCTGCAAAACAAAGCCATCAAAAAAATATTAATCCTTTACGACTGCTTAGGGTCTGTTCTTTTTCTTGTGCAGGGTAAATGAAGTTTCCCGAGAATGTCATGGCTAACCCTTGGGAAGATAAGCTCTGTTTGAAGTGGCTAAAACAGAAAATCCTGTTAAGTGTGTGTTATGTATTTGCCATGTTTCTCACTTGTGTCAAACTTGTTTCCTTGGATAATTATTGAAAGGAGGCTATTTTGGAAAAACATTTTGTTGCAAGTAAATTCCTCTTACTTTGCATCTAGCTTTGCTCACCCCCCACCCCACCCCCACCCATGGACACAGTAGTTTTTGTTCCAGTGACTGGTTCATCTATTAAAAACAATACAGTTATATGCAAAGAGATACTTGTATCGTAAAATGCATGCCATTCAAACACTCACAGTAACCCAATGAAACCTCTGATCTTTATGCACCGTGTATTTTATGCTGAATAACTGTTGTCACTGTACGTAAACAAAGATTGAGGTGTCCTGTGGTGAGCAGGGCTGTATTTTTATTATACAACCTGGCCTTTCTTTGAATGTTTGCATAAAGTTACATTTCTTGTAGTAATGACAGCAAAGTAGTGATGAAAAGTGGAATACAGAGACCAAGTACACAGTTTAGTGTGTTCACAGGTCAGCACACAGAAAATGCACTGAAGGTTTGTATGTGTATTTATGTGTACACAACGCCAGCACTTTAGAACTACTTAGAAAAGTGAGAGGGAAAATACAGAGAGGAACCAGGGGTTAGGCAAATGAGGGGGTAAATGCAACTTTTAAAGCCATGTGTTCAGAGCGCTGACAATCAGAATAGGGATGAGACCCAAAGTGCACTATGGGAGATATGATATGACTTGCTATGTGCTCTTGCTGTTTGCTTTGTCTTTCTCCAGCTTGCTTCGGTCTGTGCTAGCTTCCTTTCCAGAGTGGAGGGACATGGTGATGTGAACTCCAGCCTTCTTGGTTATAAGTGTGTGTCTTTACAACAAGGACTGAGTCATACTTTGGTGCTTTGCAAACAGAGCTGTCCCCATGTTGACATGGACCATATCTGTCATGCTCTGGTAAGCATGGTCTGAACGTGGTCCTAAGCCTGGGTTTATTGATAACCCTTTGATGGACAACAACCTTTCACTGATCATGGTAATGTTCTTCACTATCAGCAGGGCTCGGATCAGGCAAACTGGGATGGGACATTTTCAGTGTCGATACTGCTTTATGTTTCAAATGAAAAGAAAAATGTTACAAATGTTTATGCGCCTTCTTACTCAAGCATCAATAATATATACAACAGAAATGCAAGTTGCCACTTTTGATGTAATCTACCTTTCATTCCCATCATATTTGCCATCACCAAGAGTACCCAATTTCTTTAAATGCAATACAGAAAAATCTGCTTTCTAATAAAATTCCTTACTTCACCTTATACTGTCTTTTGTCTATCTTTGCATTTGCTTGGCTGCCTCTAGAAGTCTAAATAGTGTTGATACACTTGAAATATTCTTGCAACTTGCAGTGTATTGTAGATCTGCATAACTGCAAACATGTAAGTAATGAGATTCCAGCAGAAAGAAGAGCAGATAGTGAAAATAATAATTCTCACTGTCTGTGCCACTGAGCTGTGAAATGCTTGTGTCATTAAAAATTGTGTTAAATTTTGCTGGATGAGTCACTGGAATTCCTTCAAAGATGAACACACATTATACAGCCAGTTTTATTTCATGGAGGAGCAGATTTAACAGAGTTTGAATATTTGCAACATTTCTTTTTGAAGGTATGATGCGTGAAAAATCTTGATTCCTGACTCTTCGATCGATTCTAGAAGCTCGGATCGGATCAGGCAAAATGGGATGGGACACACTTGTGTGCTTTTCAAATGTGTGTGTGTGTGTATATATATCTATCTCTCTCTCTCAAAAATATATATATGTGTGTGTGTGTGTGTGTGTGTATATATATATATATATATATATATATATATATATATATACACGTGTGTGTGTATATGTATATATATGTGTGTGTGTATGTATATATATATATATATATATACACGTGTGTGTGTATATGTATATATGTGTGTGTGTGTATATATATATATATATATATATATATATATATATATATATATATATAACTCTGAAATATGATTGACACTATGGGCTGTGAACACAGCATCGAGCTGTGCTCTCATGCTGCTCTGGTATCTACTTGTCATCCTGGTAGTTTTTTATTTTTTGCCAGGGAAAAGTCGTTCCGCGGCGTGTGTTTCGCAGTCCTGATATAGCTAACCAAAACTTTGTCTCAGGTACACACGAGCAAGAATAAACAAATACAAGAGCTCGGTAGAAAAAAATTATTAAAAAAATCACTATGAGTGACGATGCGGACAACCCTCCTGAGAGGGAAATGAAGGTATGTTTCTATTAAATTGACTTGGCAGGTTAGTTACTTTGTCAATTCATCCTCAATGTTGTGGCTAGCTTAGTTGGCTGGTCGTGGGTTATGTGTTTTGGTTTGGTTAACCTTATCCCTAAGGTATTTACTGAAGTGTAATAACTACTTTGATACAATAAAACAGTAAAGACTTTTAAAACAGTTTAAAAGGCGACACGAGTAAAAATACAAATTTAATACAGCACTTGTGTTGATGCTACTTTCTAGCACGCTACGCTAGCACCGTAGGTAAAGTTACACCCCATGTTAGATGGCTTAGACAAGCTAATATTATGTTTGTAAAATTATGTGATCTAATACTTGTTTGTGTTATTTTGTATTTTATTTAGTGCTATAATATCACTAAAAGTCCTGCTTCGATAGCTAACATGACATGATAGCATGTTAGCATAGCGCTAATAATAAAATCAGTATTTCAACTGTGTTAGATGGATTTTTAGCTGTTTGAATTGTTTCACGTGAGCTGAAAATAACCATTTCTTTTGTGTTTCACGCCTCAGGCTGACCAAATATGTTGTCAACCGTGTTTATTTACGGTATAATATTCTGTATTGAAGACGTCGTATTTGCGTCTACCTAACCAGAACCACAGATTGTTAGTGGTTTATAAATGGCCACTATGAAGTACAAGTTTTATGTATTTTTATTTATTTATGTATTTTAGGATTTTCAGTTTCGTCAGATGAAGAAAGCCAGAGTATTTGAGCCTGCTGAAGATTTGCCAAAAGACAGATCCAGCCTTCTTACCGTCTCAAATAAATATGGTTTAACTTTTGTGGGGCTTGACAGAACATTCAAGGTGTACTTAACTCGAGATATTTTGGCTGCTGACAAAGCAGATGGCAACTCCAACGAAATAGGTATGACTATGACTGTATATGTTTGGAGTGTGTTTTTATCCTTTCATTGTTGCACCATATTGTCATATTAGTGACTGGTGATCCACATTTTTTTGTCGTTAATAATTTTACTATTTCACTATCGACTATAATTTTACTTTCCGTTCTAGTTAAAGGAATACCAGCACTGGCTGAGGTGACTGTGGAACTGGTTCTGCATCACTTGGCTCTCAGCTGTGATGAGCTCACACTGTCAGTGTGTGGCAGGTCTGATGAGGCTGGTTTGTCGCTCACATTCTATGATGTCCGCACATTCATGAACAAGGTAGTTATTTCGGTCACTCTACTTAATGTGCTAACACAAAAAAACATCACAATGTGTCTTGCTCAGATGTCCTGCTAACAAATTTCACCTTGTCTGCTAAATTTGGTGATTGCGCTCTGATTTTTGTTTTCATTTGTATTCCTTTGCTGTTCCAGGGAAGACCACAGAAGCTACCGTTTGCATCCCACCAGCCAGTTGTAGCATCTGACATCTTAGTGCAGGACCTGAAGTGGAATCCTGCTCAGGCATCTGTGTTGTCTGCTTGCCTTTCTGATGGCAGTATGATGATTTTGGGTGTTACTGACAGTGCCAAGGTGCAGGCCATGCTACCTCCTTCAAGTGGAATCACCTGCAGTGAGTGACTATGTTAACATAATTGCTGAATTTACCTGCAGCTCATATCTCTGATGTGGCTCAGTTGTATTTTGCTTGCTTTGTTTGCCACAGTTTGCTGGAGTCCAAAAGGAAAGCAAGTTGCTGCTGGAAAAACAGATGGCACAGTCACACAGTATACACCAGTAAGTGAGCATAACTTATTTTGAATTGAAGCTAAAATGCTCAACAGTCTTTGAAAGCTACAGGAACTGATTTTTCTTTTCAAAAGGAACTAGAGGAAAAGAAAGTCATCCCATGCCCACAGTTCTTCACCACTGGTGAACCCGTCAAAGGTAAGGTGAACCACACCTGTGTATATAAAAAATAAATCTAAAGACACTTAAGTTAATCATCCTGTTGCTGTTAGATTAGTAAGAGATTGCAGTGAGTCATAAAAATATTTCATTGGAATGAAATATTGGAATGACACCAATGGGAATAGGAGGACCTAAGTCCTGCTGTCTTGACGATGTTCAAATTTCATCTGTGGCCAATATCTCTATTTCCCATTGTTTCTCACAGCTCTGGATGTGCTGTGGCTGAAAACCTATGTGTTTGCAGTGGCATATGCTGCTGGAGATGGCTCACTTGAGACCCCTCCTGAGCTAGTGTTGATTTCACTCCCTGTAAGTATGCCAGACAGTAGTCAACTTAATCAAATATGGATTTTTATCTGGGGTCTGATCCCAGAAGCATGTTTAACAGACTCTGAGTCTAACCTTAAACTCAGAGTTGATTAAACCAGAGATGGTAAAGCTGAGAGTTTGGTGTTCCAGAAAACAGCTGATCAGAGTTAAATCAATCGACTCAAAGTACGTTCACTTGGAGTTAAGAGCATTCATGGGTACTGGGCAAAAAAATCATCACAGGAGCTCAGAAAGGAGTTAAAATGTTAACACTGATATGTTTTTTTAATTTATTGTCCACTCAGCCATCTTTTACCCTACTTGAATTTTTCTTACTTGGCTTTCTAATTTGTGTCACACATTTGCAAGTCACAGCAACTGAAGTTGGACGCATGGATGCAGCACATTAATTATAGACTGATTGTGATATGATTGTGAAGTCAGTGGAAAAGATGTCAAGGATCAGATTGTAAAGTTTTAGTCCTATTGATATGTAGAAATAATTGATGTTTTTTAAATTGATATATAAAAATATTGCTCGGCAGGTTTTAAAGATTGTTTTCAATGTGTATTTGCTCAGAAATATTCAGGTCATCCCAGAATGATGTGAAGCAACAGTGAAACAAAATGATCCAGGGAACTCTGTCACAACTTGATGTGGCAAATGATTGTTCATTATCAATGTTTTATGGCTCCAAAGCCTTCATACTGGTTTTTAGTGATTAATAAAGAAATGTTCCAGTGCAGAGATAATGACCACAGAGGAAAAGCAAAGAAACAACAATGCAGATATTTTCTTCCAAGCTTCGACATTTAACAGCTATCTCGTGCTTGCCATTGTTGGCAACAAGTACCAAAAGAAACTTCACAACTGCTGGCATGAAAAGTGCTTTGGTGGTGGTTCACACATTGTGCACCTCTCAAATTATGTAATCTGGTGCAACAAAGTTGGAGGCATGAGAGTGTAAGCAGTTTGGTTAGTGGAGGCATTTCTATGACGCATCTGTGCAGGAGCATAGATTCCCAGATGGCACACACAGAGATTGGGAAATAAAAGAGAGAGAGAAAAAAAAAAACAGTTGCTTATTTCTATGAATCTGTGATTTTTATTATTATTATAATTATTTATTTTTCAAATGAGCTGTGACAATTGTGGTTTAGGAGTTAGGCTTTCCTCAGGTGCGATTATAAATAGTTCTGGTGCTCTGATGACATCACAGTTGTGTGCGCAGTGACCAATGCTTTGACCATAACTGGGTATTTGTGCTTTTTTTTCATATCTACACTACTGTGCAAAAGTCTTGAATCACCCCTCATTTCTTTATATTTTGCTTCCAAGCAGCCAGCCATTTTGGTGCAGTCCTTGTATCTGACCATTTTCAGAGGAATGTTTTTTGTTTGTTTGTAAAGCTTCTAAATACTGATGTGTGAATTGACCAAAAGGCACCTACAGAACATTGTCAGTCATGGATTGGCCTCCCCAGAGCCCAGACCTCAGCATTATTGAGGCACTGTGGGGTCATCTTAGAGAATGTAACAAAATACAACCAATATCCAAAGAAGACCTTTGAATGTCCTTCAGGTGACTGCTTAAAGAAACTAGGACACTCAGTAACGCATATACCTCCTCCACCCCCAATTTTCTATGTGCCAAAACTACGCTGCAATACTTGCCACCTGATCTTGTCATAAATGACTAAATCACAAAGTCTAGGAAAAAGTTTTTATTTTATATGCTGTATTTGCAGAGATTTCAATAAATTGCTGCAGCAGTTTTCCATGGGTGCCTCAAGACTTTTGCACAGTACTGTATAAACTGTTATGTCAAATCAGTTTTATTTATAAAGCTCAAAACTGTGTGTGTATCATCCAGCTTTACAGTCTGTATACTAAGGATACTGTATGCTTATACAGAAAATGTCCACCCCTCAAATCTATTTAACACAAAGCAGATTCAGCCAAGAAAAAAAAAAAATCTTCTGAGGCACAGTTTGATGTCACTGGCTGGCAATTAATGCACATAAATTATCGTGGGGTTCTTTTTCTGAAGTTTGAATTTTTGACAGTGCTCCTAAAGTTTGCCTCTTTTCAGCTATGCATTTTCTTTTTTATAGAAAAAGGATGAGAAAGTGGAGCCAAAGTTTCTGAACTTTGGTGAGGTTGTTTTTGGCAGCTGCACAGAGCGTCAGCACCACTACTTTCTCAGTCACGTAGAGGACTGGTAAGTAATTTATAATGTTTGCTACAGCAGTGATCCAAAAGCCTGATTACTTTTGAACTAAAATGCATTGTTTATGCTCTGAAAGTTTTGGTCTTTGTTTAATGTTAAGGTCATGTTAGATTGATGCAAAGCTTTGCTTTGTCTCATCGATTCTTTCTTTTTATCCAGGGACCTTGTGTTTGCAGCATCAGCAGCTTCCATTGAGGTCAGCGTGATCGCCAGACAAGACGACAAGGTAACTGATCAAGTGAAAAGCTGATACATGAAGTGTTACATGTGAAGATATCATATGTATTAATTATGTTTGTTTTAGTAAATGAAAGTTGTCCCGGATGTATTTTCATTTAGGCAGTTTTTCTTTACATCTGCTTTTCGACGCCGTAAATGTAAAATGCCATTTTGAGATGCTCCAAAAATTACATAACTGTTACAGCAACTTCTGCTCAGTCAGAGCATTTTCCTTGTAAATAATTTTATATTAGTGCTTCAGTGTTTTAGTGAATTAGACTATGTTAATAAAACTGATGACATTCAGTTCTGACGCTCATTGTTGTGAGAGGAAAAAAACAAACCAGTTTTATTCTCATGATTTTGCTTAGATTTTGTTTGAAAACTTGCTGTCTGTAGATGGTGATGACCATTTCAGATTCTTACCCCTTTTAGATGTGGGAACTTTGGCTCCTGGAAGATTCAAGCAGGGCTGAGCTTCCAGTGACTGATACAAATGAAGACACTTTGCCCCTTGGCTTAGCTATAGACTTCACCAGCCAGCAGGAAATCCACATCAGTGAGTGAATTTGACTTTGTGTATATTTCCTCTCTTCACGTCTCCGAGCAGAAATTCATTTCTCTTCTGCAAAGTCAGAGCTCAATATACTATACTATGCTCAATAAACTATACTTCTCTTAGTACGGATTTTTTTTTTTAAAGAAATAGGCTTTTGAACCATTTGATAAATGTATTTTGTCACACTTAATTTGAATTTAATCAACCTTGTTTTTTTTTGGACTAATTGCTATAAGTACAGAACAGTTGGCTTACTGAGTTATTCTCACTCTCACTGTGAGAGATGATGAAAGAAGGAACAGATGCTATAACAATTATCCATGAGCTATCATTCATGTATTAGGTAATTTCTCCAAGCTCAGTATCTGGACTTGACTTTTAGGCTAGGGTTAGGGTTCGGGTTCATGTTATTTCCGAATATATCAGAGCTTCTCCTGGTTCAGAATGAATTTGGGGGTCTGACTATGTAAGGTAAGCTCGACCAGTCTGCGTACAGGAAAGGTGATCAATCTGTGTTACAGCTTTTGACAGAAATATATGAATCTTCCTGTTATTTCTGAATATTGGATTGGTCAGATGGACACAATTATGACAGCTGTAATGCTCGAGTAAATGGAACAAATCATTAATCTCGGTGATTTTCGTTTGCCTCTGGTTAAAACCACTTTCAAAAAAAATTTACCTCAGCTGCCATCTGTGCTGGAAATGTTGGATTAGAGCTGATACACTTATCATTAAAAATATTTAAGTATAATGAATAATCAGGGATTGGTGTTTAATTGTTTTTGTGATAAGATTATATATTTTAAAAACAAAATATTTAAATCATGATTTTTGACATCTTTTACCACGGCAGTGGTCAAAGTTTTTAAGTATTTAGATCAGCACTGTTGGAAAAAAAAAATGTGGATTGTGTGTGGGGAAAAGTAATGCAGCATTTTGAATACTGGAGAAGCAGTCCTGTGTTAGTACTCACCATGGATTTATTGTGTTTACGCTGTGGGTCTGGTGATCAGTAGTGAGCTGTCTTCTGACTGGAAATGTGGAAATGGATGGAGACGATTTCATGACTTTATTGCACCATAAAGTCAGCAAAATGCAGAGACCCATGTTAGTTTTGGTTTGGTTGGTGTTGACACAGATATTGACACATTATATATATGGCTGACTGTAGTTGGCATGTCGTTGCCTTTTTTTCCCCCACAAAGACACATAGTGCCAGTCTCTTATTAAAGAATTACACAACTGCAGTGTACAAAACATCATTCAGCTCTCTCTTACCACACTCTGGAGATATGCGACAGTGCACGTCTTCTCTGCTACCAGACAGAAGTTAATTTAGTTTTGGCCATTTTTAAGTTAAGTTTAATTTCAATATAGTTGGTGTTATCTCTTGCACCGCATTCCCTTGCCTTTGTTTCAACTAATGCTTTCTGTTGAGCAGTCCCCTAATGAGCCAATGAAGCTCAAATCCGTCAGGTTTCTCTGTGCATACAGCGTTCACCGCAGTGCTGTATTGCAGCATGTGTAAAGAATAGTGATAAGCTATCGTCTCAGTACACTGTTTTATCTTAACTGGCCCAGTCTGCCAGACATTCACGTAGAGCTGCTGCTGCTGTCTAGTCACATCTTTTCCTGTTCGCTCTATGATTCCCTCCCTCCCTCCCCATTAAGGGTAAAAAAAACCCTGCAATTTGAGCAACATTATGACATGATTGTAGTCTGATCAAAACCTTGATCTAAAGTTAGACATTAGGTTGGAAAAGCAAAGGGAGAGTAGGAGGGAGTTATCTGTAGGGAAAAATGCACTCATTAAAATGGCTCACACAAGCTAGAGGACCATAACAAACAACAAAGCCCAGACAATCCTGTTGCAGAATGCTGATGAGGTTTACCGTGTGCCTCTCCCGTCTGTTCCCTCTCTCTCACCCTCTTTCTCTGTGCTTCTCTAAAGCTTTCAAACTTTAGTTTCATAACTGAAAAGCATTAGATACTGTTGTTTTTTTTTGTGTGTATGTACGTGTGTGTGTGTGCGCGCGCGCGCGTGCATGTGCACTTTCTTTTTGTAGAAAACTTTAAATCACACCACTTCTTGAAGTTGCATTGCTTGGCATTTTGTCAGTTTGAGTGTGCATTTGTGTACAGTGACATTGATTATCATGCATAGAGAACAAGGGTAATATAGGTGCAAAATACAGGACAGTAGAAAAGTAAGTCAGTGGATTTTAATCACACATAGTCAGGAAAAGCAACCACTTTTGTCATCCCCTGATGACAGGCAGTTACACTTAAGGAATACAGTAGTTTTAGATATGAGACATAGCCATAGAGAAAACAAAGAGGACTGTGTGTTCAGTGTACTTTTCTGGCATTTCTAAAATGACTAGTATCAACTCTGACTAATGCATCTTTAATTTGTGTCGTGAATAATCAGTTTCATCATTTGAATGGTGGTTTAGATGTGATTTGCCATTTTGTCTGCAGCCCACAGCACACTGCAAGGTTTTGAAAAGTGCAAGAAAGTGGGTGTGAGGAGCAGAGAATGTTTCAGGGTTTGGCGAGAAGAGAAAGCCATCCAACTGTGTTTTACAAAATTATGCATCTTGGAACAGTCGTTTCTGTAACTGACTACAGTATCTTTTTGAAAGTAAGACTGGTTACTTCTTTTAACCACTAGAGGGTGTAAAGCTTCAATAACAGTGAGATAACTATAGTACTAACCTAATGTCTTTGTGTTCACGTGATTTTAACACTTAATATAACTTAATATATTGTGTGGAAAATTTTCAATGTCTAACTTTGTTTGTCTCCAATCTTCCTACCCTCACAAAGCTGATGAGAAGACCTTGCCCCCAGCACCCACAATGCTAATGCTTTCCACAGAGGGATTACTCTGCCCGTTTGCTCTGCTCAACCTCAATCCAGGAGTTAAGCAGCTAGTCTTGCCTCCTTCTAACCTGTCTTTGGAAGGGGAAAGACTGCCCAAACCAGGTAAGAAAGCCATTGAATTGGAAAGATGTTTTGTTTAAAATATTTCTTCAAGTTATAATCATATTATGCATTTATTGCACAGTGTTTGAGATGTTTCAGCTACTCCTGTGGTGCTGTTGTAATAGTGGGCATTTTAAAGTCACTAGTTAGTTTCAAATGAACACTTTTAGGTGTGAATTTTTTTTTAATCTCTTGTCCGAGTTAAGTTCAATTTCCTAAGTAGCTAACTCTACAGCACAGTTCAACATTGAAGTCCTGTCACTTAAAGGCACAGTGTATAAAAGCTTACCGCTAGGTGCCAGTAGATTGCAGATTCTTACCCCTCACAATTCAAGTGCATAATCATAGCGATGGTGGTCACTGTAGGACAGATGTGTTTTAGTCAGCCAAGAGAAATCAAAAACATAAATTTTAGACTAGAACATCGATAACATCTGACTCTGACACGTAGTGTGAATGTAATCAAGCTCTTTATCAGAGGGAAAGTGTGAATTTTATCCTAACATTAGCTGGCATAACATTAGCTTATAATCAGCTGTTGTTGTTTAGCCGGCTCATTGTCAGCTGCCCAGAATCTGCTGACAGTAAGTAATTGCGACAATATTGGGAATAAGGTGAGGAGGAAGAGGATGAGGTGGGAATCAAGGGGAGGGAGGGAGGGAGGGAGAGAGAGGGAGAGAGATATAAAGTTTGAAAGAGCTATTTGTGATCTTTAAATTAAAAGTAACTAATAAGTCGTACTGCGATTTCCATCTTGGCTACTGTATTCGAGATGGTGGAGCAGCATGGTGGCTTCCACAGTGTTGTTAAAGGATTCTAAGTTTAGGAGAATGCATCAGTCTTTTGAAGATGTAATTACACACTAAGTGATGTAGATTTGTGAGTACAATACTTTTTTTCCTATTAAATAACTTTAAACCTTGATTTTTAGTGGCTTTAAGAGTGGTATGGTTGTTGGTACCAGATATTCTGGTCTAAGTATTTCAGAAACTGCTGATCTACTGAAATTTTCACACAACCATCTGTAGGATTTCTAGAGAATAGTCCAAAAAGGAGAAACTATCCAGTGAGTGGCAGTTTTCTGGATGAAAATTACTTGTTGATACTAGAGATCAGAGGAGAATGGCCAAAGTGCTTTGAGCTGATAGGAAAGCAACTAAAAAAAAAACACTCATTACAACAAAGATATACAAAAGAGCATCTCTGAATGCACAACATGTTGAACCTTGAAGGAGATGGGCTACAGCAGAAGAAGACCACATTGGGTTCCACACTTTGTCAGCTAAGAACAGGAAACTGAGGCTGCAGTTGGAAAAATGTTGCCTGGTTCTGATGAGTCTCGATTTCTGCTGCAACATTCAGATGGTAGTGTCGGAATTTGAGTAGTTGCTGACCATATCCATCCCTGTATCACCACAAAGTGCCCATCATCTGCTGGCTATTTCCAGCAGTATAACGGACCACATCACAAAGCTCAGATCTTGTGACACTGGTTTTTTTGAACATAACAATGAGCTCACTGTATTCAGATGGACTCCACCGTCACCAGATCTCAATCCAGTAGAGCACCTTTGGGATGTAGTGGATTTGTTGCCACAAAAATTAAGGCAGTTCTGAAGAAAAAAGCGGGTCCTACCCAGTATTAGCAAGCTGTACCTAATATAGCAGCTGGTCAGTGTATTGTTGATTCCAGTATTATTTAGTAAAGAGTTTATTTATCTAATAATTTGTATTTTTGTTTCTCACATTATGTCCACTGACATTTGTTAAATGTGACCAACTGTTTTTTCATGCAGTGAGCTTTTACTAGACTATCAAGTGCCTTCTCTACTATTAGCAGCATTTTTTTTCCTGCCCAGTTAAGATCACTCATAAAGGGGTGTGACAACATTTGTGCAGATACCTTTAAAATCTGACAGAAATGTAATAAAATCCACTTTCTTCTACAATTAGAAAATCGTGCTTGTAGACAAAACTTGCTCAGCATGCGACGATATCAAATGAAAGCTTTTTTTTTTTCTGTTCGCAGGCTCTTTAGCAACCCAACCATCCAAACTTGCTGCCTCCATTCCATCTGCCTCAGCAGCATTCCCAAGCCTTGGTCTTATTCCAACAGCTGCTTCCAGTTCTCCAGCCCCTGCAGTCTCATCTACTATCACGCCATTCAGCGTCGTTCCAAAAGCTCCTGTGTCATCATCAGCATCAGGCTTCACTTTCTCGCTCCCAACTACCTGCTCCACTTCAGCTCCTTCAGCTTTCTCCCTGGGGGGGTCTACATCTTTTGGCTTAGGATCTTCAGGCTTCCCCTTTGCTTCTAAGCCTCCCTCTGACACACCCACTGCCCCTTCAGCTTTTTCTTTCAACAACCTTTCTGTCAAACCATCACCACCACCAGGTCTAACTCCTCAGAGCCTTGCCGCCACCACGTCCCAACCTACAGTTAAACTGAATCTAAATGAGAGGTACTGAGCTGTCACATATTCTTCATAATACCGTTACTAAGATGTTGACATTTGTGTCTTTGTTTACAAATTGGTCTGCTTTTTCCTAAGGTTTTCAACAGTGGAGACTCCACAACCTGGTTTCTCCTTTAATTCCTCACTCCCCAAAACAGTTGCCTCCAGTTCCAGTAGTTTAGCTGCACCTCTGTCTTCAGCCAATAAACCACCAGCTGGATTAGGTAAGAATTTTTTTTTTGCCCCCCCTTAAAAAGTCTTCTTGAAATTTTTAATTGCTAATGGTATGGCCTGTCGTTCCAAATGTGTCACTTGTGTGTCAGGCCCAGTGCATCCAGTTCAAACAAGCGCATCTCCCACAGTTGTCCAGAAACCTTCTCCTGCTGCTCAGGGTCGTGCACAAGCTCCACAGGTCTGATCTGTTCACTGGGAAGAAAGTTTATTGTTCATATGTTAAATGAGATTCTTTCAGTTATATGGTAGACTTTTCAATAGACAGTTGACAACTATTTAATGATGATTCAGTAATGACATAAAATGATTAAATCCAAACGAGTGAAAAAGGAAGTGATGTCAGATACAGACCTAGCAATTAATTCATAGCAGCAAAAAATTCATTCTCAAGTGTCACATAAGGTAACACAAAGCAAACTGCTGTTTAACTGTGCTATTAGTGGTTGCTACTAGCAACAGAATTGAACTGAAATGAGCTGCTACGGAAAGACTAAAAGTAATATCAGATGACAGAAGTGTTGATTTTAGTTCAGATGTGCTGTTTTTTTGTGTGTTTGTTGCTAACAGTGAAAAGTAGGTTTTGATATACTTTTCATGAAAAAGCAGGCTGCTGTCAGTGTGAAGGCCCTGGAGAAACAGCTACAGCAAAAGAAAGACTCTGATCCCATCATGGCTGGCATATTGGAGGAGGTGAGACATATCATGTACTGGAGTACTGTGTAGCAGTGGTTAGTGGAAGAAAAATGCTAGTTTTGTAGCATGTATGCTGTAAGTCTCTAATATGAGTTCTTTAGACTGAAGAATTAAAAAAGATAATAAAATGGGCCAAGTTACCATATCTAGTCTGAAAGTTAATCAGAATGCCTTTTAATTATAAAAACTAACAACTATATATAAAATGCATTGAAGACAGTACATAGAGTTGAAGATGCAAAGATTTTCACTGAGTGACCGGTGTGGACAGGATTAGAAATGGGTCCACCAGAGGGACAGTTCAGGTTGAGCAGTTTGGAGACAGAGTTAGAGAGGCAAGGCTGAGATGGTTTAGACATGTGCAGAGGAGGGATATTGAGTATATTGGACAAATGATGTTGAAGATGGAGCTGCCAGGCAGGAGGAAAAGAGGAAGGCCACAGAGGAGGTTCGTGGATGTAGCCAGGGTTATAGCAGCGATGTACTGGGCTGATGTAGTGAGGTTGTGTGATCCACTGATACTGCTGGGCAAGTGAATGTTTTTTCTGGCTATAACCCTGGTAGTAAAAAAAAGAACACGAAGAGGGTTTATGTGACAGAGGAGGATGCTAGGGATAGGTTGACATGGAGGCAGATGATCCACCTTGGTGACCCCTAAAAGTAGCAACCAGAAGAAAAAGAGATATACATAAATGGATGTAGGAATTAGAATAAGTATTGCATTTGTTTTATTGAGCTAAGTTGTTTCTTGTGTTTTAGCTGCTGTAACACCATAATTTCCCAACATTTGGGATAATTAAAGTACTACTACTCATTCTCATTAATAATGTTATCTGGAGAGACAGAAGTAACTGGACTTGGGTGCAAAGTATGTCAAGTACCTTTTAGTAAGGTGCGCGAGTCCATCTACAGCAATTAATGTGATTTAATGAGGTTTTGTTTGTTTGTGTGTTTTGTTTTGTTTTTTGATACACTGCACTTTGTATGTTACAAAATAAATATTAATGGAGTTATTTTTGGAAACATCCTCACTTTAGTGCCTTAAACACTCTTTTATGGGCAGTAATGCATTTAGATAAATAGAAAGAGAACTAGATATAGTTGCATTAGCAAAGAAGTTCCATCACTGACTTTACTAGACCAGGCATTTACTTAATAACTCATTCTAAGGATTTAACACACAAAATTATTATAGGATTTACGAAAAGCTAGTGCAGTTTACTCAGGACATCATTAAGATGACATTATTTATACCTGGTGTCTGGGAGAACATTACTTGTAGAGTTTCTGACTAAGCATGTCTTTGACTTACCACCAGATTGCACACTTCCAGAAGGAGTTGGATGACCTTAAGGCACGGAGTGCAAAAGCTGACTTTAAGGTTGGCACTGATGACGAGATGAAGGAGTTGAGAAAAGAGTCGGAAGACCTCCATATTTTCACCCTGGAAATCAAGGAAACTACAGAGGTAAGACAACGATAGAACCGCAGAAACCTGTTCACAAACTGCTCTTTTCCCTTTTTAGATTTGATGTTGACAAGGGCACCAGAAAGTATTTCAAACAACCCTAAATTTTGTAATCATAAAACATCAAAGACAGTGACTTTTAAGTTATAGTCTTTTAAGGAGGTTTTAAGCAGTGCGTGGAAGAAGGTATTGTTCTAAGTTGATAAATCTTTCAAAACCTACCTTCAAACCTTTTTGTGTGTGCCTGTCTCTGATCTTCAGTCACTCCATGGTGACATTGGCACACTGAAAACTTCATTACTGGAAGGCTTTGCTGGGGCAGAAGAAGCCAAGACCCAGAGTGAGCTCAGCAAAGACAGAAATTACAGACAGCTGCTTTACAAAAAGCCTCTGGACCCACGCAGTGAGGAACAGCTCAAGGTGAGAAATAGAGATGAATTGATAATTTTATGGTATTATAAATTATAGTTAAAGTATCACCGTCATCATGTATATTGATATTTTATATTCAGGAGATTCGCAGGCTGTACCAGTACGTTACATTTGCTGTGGAGGATGTTAATGATGTCTTGGACGTGGAATGGGAGAAACACTTGGAGAAGAAGAAGAAGCAGAAGTGAGTTTAAAAAATGGCCAGCAGTTTGTGTGTTGGCTAGATTAAAAAAAAAAAAGGACTTCATATGATTTGTTATTAAATAAATTTCTTCACAGGCACATGGTTGTGCCCGGGCGCGAGGGTCTGTTCACTACACTGTCCAACAACCTGTATATCATCAACCAGCAGAAGAACAGACTGGACCAGCTGGTTAAGGAGCTGACTTCACTACGCCTCTACAGCAAAACAAGCACTCCTGCTATAAACCCAAGTCCTGCAATAGCAACAACAGCTGGGTAAGGACTGGCTGGAGAATGTGGAAAAAATCAAGGATTTAAGAGGAGATTAAGAGTTTGTTATGTGAATGGGGAGCCTGCGGGGGTAGTTTAGGGAAAGACTTTAAGTTAATTATGAGATACAATTTTTCATCTGCAGCAGTTTTTGAATGATTAAAAAGGATTTTATTCAGCTAAACATCTACGATAAAGACTGTGTCCAAGCACGATCCCCCAGAGTGTATGGGTGGTTCACATGCTTCCATTTGCTCCTGTCAGATAAAAATTCCATGTGTCTGTGTTGTTAGTTTGGAAAGTGAGCTTGAGACTTTAAGGGATGCACTCTTGAAAACAAGGCTGGACCCTGCCCCTTCTAAAGCCAAATCTCCAGGTATTGATTTTTATCTATTATCTGCATATAAAAACAAAGGACATTGTGTTTAATCTTTTCAGTGTGGTGTTCAGTATATTTCAGTATGTGTGATGTTCCTGCAGAAGTCAAGATATCACCAGTTAAGCAGTCCCAGCTGCGCAACTTTCTCTCAAAGGGACAGATGCCTCCTGTCCGCTCAACTGCACCAGGTACTAGAAATTTGTGGTTACACGAAATTCCAATGCTGCTGCTGATAGTGTTAAATGCAGCAGCACCTCACAAGCTAAAATTCTTTATTTTTCTCTTTTAGCCAACCTGTCTCGCTCAGCCTTCCTTTCACCTAAATACTATGAGGATTTGGATGATGCGAGTTCAACATCTTCCTTGTCCCAGTCCCTGGAGCCTCACCCACCTCACTTGGAGCAGGAAGAAGAGGAGCTGCAGCCACAACTCCCTCCCATGTCTGCCATCCCCCCAGCACTGTCCAACCCCCGCCACCCTACAGTTGTGAGGACCCCCTCTATCCAGCCGGGCTTTGGAGCCATTCAATCCACCCCTTTATCTAAACTTCACTCAGGACAGGGTATGGGCTTTGGACTCAGTCCTATTGCCAGCCCCAGTAAGTAAATGATACCAACTGTTGGTGTTCATCAAGATTTACTAGAATGCAGTTTTTGGCATAGTTTTGTCTTTCATAAATAATTGATTGCTTCTTTTTTTAATGTCATTTTGTCCAAAGTAAGAATGTAGCTTCTCCTAGATGAGGATTATTTTTTTAATCGATATTGATTACTGTATTAATATTCCAGTTCCAACAAATAAGATCAACCTCAGCGGTGCTGAGAGCACTGCTCTTGCAACAAAGACAGTCAAGCATGGAGCTCCCCCAACTGAGAGGACCGTACCTGTCACTATCTCTGCCCAACAGGCTGCAGCCACTGCTGCTCTACGCAGGCAGATGGCCACTCAGAAGTCGGGTAGGTAGAATGTGGAGCAGTCAAAAGTTATTTAATTATATTTAAACAGTGGGGAAGATTTACAAATGTAATTTTAGCTAGTTTGGTAGCTTTTAAATATCATATTGTTATGCCCTAGGTAATTCACCAGGGGGAGACAAAGACTTAGAGACCAAACAATGTGTAGCTGTCAGCTTTACGTTTCAGGCCAATACCCCATCATGTCTGAGAGTAATTTGTTAAAATGTTTCCATATAAACAAACCAAGCTTAAATTAACCTGGAGACATTTAGTTTATTTACATCTGCCTCGTCTGTTCCCTTTTTTTTTTTTTTGTACAGACAATATGCACATTTCCAGCTGTGAATTGCTCTCATGTGCATTTATTTATATTCCAGCTGTCATCAATACTTCGTTGACAGAGTCCACCTTGAAGAATGTTCCTCAGGTGGTCAATGTTCAGGAATTTAAGGACAAAGTGCCTCCTGTGGCAGTTTCTTCCAACATCAGGTAAAACCTTAAATTTCCTTCAATAAGCAAAATTCTTTACCTACATTTATGACTCCATAATGGGGGGGGTGCCCCGGGTTTGAGCCTGCCTGGACTCCCCACCCTTACTGTCCATCCCCCATGCCGTACTATCAAATAAAGGCTGAAAATGGCAATGAAAAGTCTTTAATAAAAAAAGAAAGAAAGCAATATTTTTTAATAATGTCAAATTATGATAGCACTGGCCAGGTTTTCCTTGTCTGTAAAATGTGGATATGTAATTTTACTCTGCACAGTTTATATTTGCTCCATGTGCAAATTCTGCCCTTTTCCTCTTTCCAGCTCCATGGCACCAGATCCAGCATCTCAGGTCTTTGCAACAGTTTCTTCCAACCAGGCCAAACGAGTGAGTATTGTGTGTCCATTACCCACCGAGCTGTCATTTTGTCCTTTTGTGTATTTGTGTTGCTGTTTTACTGTTACTTGGGTAACATATTAATCCTCAAATTGAATAAATCCTCATAAAATAAATCTCAAATGACTCGCACATGAACTATTTGAAACCATAACGAATAAAAAATAAATTTACCTTCATGTACATTCACTAATGTTGGCATATTCACTTTGTATAGTGTTTGACTTTTCCAGGGAGTGGTGCCATAGTGCTGCCACAAACAAATTTCTTCAATATATTTTCGTATTCACACGCTAAATAGTAAAAGTTAGGTATATTCATAGTATTATCTTTGTCTTCTCACAACCTTCAAGAACATTCAGCATGTGAGAATTCACTGTTTGCTGACAGTTTTTCACCGTGAAGGCGATTATCAAGATGGGTGAGAAATGCCCCACCTCCTTCCCATGTTGATGTTACAAATTGCAGTTGGGTGACAGGGGTGCCCCTCACAGAAATCCTGTTCTTGTAAAGCCTCAAGTTCACACTAATAGACTAAAGCATACTGCTCTCTTGTCTATAGACACTTGTTTCGTTTTCTCTGTATCAGCCCTAAGTTTATACCTCAGTGTGCTTAAGCTTTTACCTGTAGTGATTCTACATAATAATTTTTAATCAAAAACGCACCATAGTTTGTTTGTTTTTTTGTTCTTCTGTAGGGTATACACTGAAGTTATAATGTTCATTTCCAAACATGTATTTAAAACTGTCTCTGCAGAATCCTGTCCAAGGTGTCCAAAAGATGCCTACTGAAACTACAGCCACAGCCATCCCACAGGGCAGTTTTGTTTTCGGTGAGCACTGTTTATTTTATGTGTGTGTGTGTGCGTGATTTGCTCTTTTATTTATTTCCCTGATCTGTTCACATAATAGTAAAAAAACATTAAAGAACATTACTCATCTTACTCTGTAAAATCTTGACATTTTAATTTGCTCAGGGCTCTGTCATAAAAAATTTTTTTTTGACTTAATACATTTTTTCCCATTCAGGTCAGCCATCCAAAACAGATGTTTCTGTCACTCCTGCTAGCTCAGCAGAGCAAAGCACCAGCAAAGGTTTTTCCTTCTCGTCAATGTGAGTTAACATATAGAAATATAAGATTTTTTTTGATGGCCTGGCAGCATTTTATATGTTATACATTATGTTTTTGATTACTTTCATCATAAAGGCATAGTATAATAAAAAAAAACTGTTTAAATAAGTTCCTGTAAAGGCCAAAATATTTTGCAACGTGCACTTGAGGTTATATATAAAAATGCATCCCCTCTCAATGGATTTGGGGCAACTCACAAAAGCCTTCCATCAGCTTGAACCTGTGCTTGACTGGGTGGTAATCGCTCCTGGGGCAAAATCATGGATTGTGTACTGAAGGAGTTGTCTAATGTAACCCAAATCTAGCCAAATAGGAGAAGAAAGAGTAGGTGGGGGTTAGCAAGTATTTACAGCCCTGTATTGTCTGGTTAATCCAGCAGTTTTCACACATAAATATGTCTTGTTACAAAAGGTAATGAGCATCTCACTTAAATGGTGGCTTTTGCAGGTCCTCAGGCTTCAGTTTTGCTTCAGTTACACCAGGAGCTGGACTGTCACAAGGTAAAAATGATACAGCAGCTTGCTAGATCAGATGTAGGAGCTGTGGGATTTCACATCTATTATTTCTGTTTTTCTCATGTGTCTCCAGTGAAAGATGCAAGTAAATTTTCCTTTGGAAATGGTAAGATGATGTTTGGCCAGAGTGGAGAAGAGCCATTCTCCTTTACCTCAAAGTCCAGCTCCCCTGGTCTTGGAAACGGGTCTCCTACTTTGGCTTCAAACACATCAGGTGAAGGCGCTAAACCAACTTCAACCACAGCTGCTCTGAGAATAGAGCCACAGCCCCCAAAGACAGTTGGTGGAGAGACTCTGGGCATTTTTTCGGGACTACGTGTGGGCCAAGGAGAAGAAGCTAAAGATTCCTCTGCCAAACCTGCTGCTGTTGCTGCTGCTGCATTTACCTTTGGGGATGCTGGGCTTGGCAAGGGTAAGGGCGCAACACAGTTTAGCTGCGGAGCAGGTCTCCCAAAATCTGGAGAAGATTCTGCAGCAGCAGACTTGTCCAAGGGTCCACCATCAGGCAGTCTGTTTAAGCCTCCCGAATCAAATGCCAAGCCAGCCTTCTCTGTTCCACAGTCCACTTCATCTGCCTCAGCTTTCCCTACATCTTTTAGTAGTCTTCTTGCAGCCACTCCAGAGACACCAGAAGAACCAAAAGCTGTCCTTCAATCTTTAGAACCTACTTCGCCCCCTGAAAAAGAACCTACCACCACTGAACCTGATGTAGAGAGCATCAGTCATCCTGTAATATCTGAGCCTGCTGCAGCCACAACAGAAACCACAGCAACCACACAAATCCCCACAGCGTCAACGCCTGCCCCTGCTTTGGTTACAACTGCCCATACTCAAGACCCTCCCTCCACTGTCAGTGCTCCAAATGACGCAGCTCCTCCAGCACCAGGCAGTGCTTTGTCCACAACAGAAGCCACCCCAGAACCTTCTACCACTGCTTCTGTACCCACTTCAGCTGATGCCACCGCAGCACCTGTATCCCAGGCAGCTCTAGCAGCATTCCAGATCCCCAGTTCTGACAAGCCAGGTTCCATTTTTACTCAGCCTGCTCCTGCAATAACAGACAGTAGTTCTCTTGGAATCACACCAGTTATCAACACAGCTGCTCCAGCTGCAACCACTCAGACCCCTACCATTGTTAATAGTGGAACGGTGACTGCTGCAAATACCGTATTTGGGCAACCTGCTGCACCTCCAGCTTCTTCAGCCCCTGCATCGACAGGATTTGGCTCAACTGGGTTTGGTGCAGCAACTAGTTTTGGCAAATCTGTATTTGGCCAGGTTAGTGGCTTTGGACAGCCTGCAGGCAACGCTGGAACATCGAGTGGATTTAGTTTTGGCCAGTCTACATTTGGAGCAAGTTCTAGTAGCGCGACTACTGTTGGAGGTCTTTTTGCTCCTCCTGCTACCAATGCAAGTTCTTTCTCCTTTGGAACGAGCAGCGCCAACACAGTCAGCATCACTGGCACAGGGCTGTTTGGACAAAGCACAGCCCCGGCATTTGGCCAGAGCTCTGGATTTGGGCAAGGATCTGTGTTTGGGAGTAACACCACCACGTCCCCGTCATCAGGATTCAGCTTCGGACAAACGTCAGGTGAGTGCGCACCCTTTGTCACCCACGTGGTGAGATAATCAGTAACCAGAGCTTCTTGGCTGCATGTAGTTAAGTCACACTAACACTGTCTGACAGATTATTAATTGTGATATTTGAAAGGTTAGTGGGCAGTAGAGGATTTGCACTCACTCTGGCTGACCTGCACATGTTGTGGTAAATGTGGCACTTCTGTTTGAGGAGGAGAGATTTGTAGTGCACGGCCTGTGAGTGGAATGGAGGGTGTTGTCCTGTTCCCAAAGCTTCTATAAATTCTCAGAGCAGTGTGAATGCCTCTGTCAAAGCACTGCTGATGTCGATGCACGAACTCAGCAGTTAGTCCCGACTGGGCATTCCTGCCTTCACACTTTATAGGGAATTCCACTTTTCACTCTCTTTTATGACACTTTGGGGGTGAGGGTGGGGGCACTAGTGATGACATTGGAATATGTCTGGCATCACCAGCCAAATGCATTAATCTAATCATGTCTGTCTTGATTGGATTTTGTCTTTTGTTCTTAAACAGCTTTTGGCTGCTCTCCTGCGAACTCTGTGTTTGGCCAACAGCCTAGCAGTGGCAGTGTATTTGGACAGGTATCACCCGCCCCTTTTCTGATACACCAGTCTATCATGGAATTCAAGAAATTACCCATTCTTCTAGACAAATTGTGGAATTAATGTTTATCTCCCAGCAGCAGCCGTCATCTGTTGGGAGTCTCTTTGGTTCAAGTTCAGCCAATACAGCAGTCTCATCTGGTGGTGGAGGATTCTTCAGTGGCTTGGGAGGCAAGCCAAGCGAGGATGCTGCAAACAAGAACCCATTCGGCACCACTTCCTCCACTGGAGGGTTCGGACAGTCTAATCAGACCGGTAGGCTAACTCAGTTCTATGAAAATGTTTTCTGAACCTGTGGCAAGATGCAATAAATCCACAGACTGATTAGTAAAGTCTGTGTCTAAACACTGGCTACTGATTTCTGTCAGATTCAAAAATATTTTCAGTTTCATTCAATACTTGTCATGTTTACATGGTGTTGAGCCAGTTACAACTCTACTTTACCCTAGAACAAACCAAATACAACCAGACCACTTTAACTGTTCAGTTAGATTTGCCTGCCTATCTGTTTTCTAGGTACCAACAGTCTCTTTGGTAATAGTGGTGCCAAGACCTTCAGTTTTGGACAGTCCTCCTTTGGGGAGCAGAAACCTGCTGGGACGTTCACCACTGGTGGAGGAAGTGTCGCATCCCAGGGCTTTGGCTCATTCTCTACACCATCAAAAACAGGTAAAGCTTTAATTGTATTTTTAATATTGGTGCATTTGTTCTTCACTCCTTACTTTTTAGTCTTAATATACTTTCACAAATTCTGAAAGTTGTGCCTTGCCAGGTGTACTTCACAGTTAACTTTTTATAAGAATTCTACTGTTGACATTTTAAAACCAGACTTGTTTCTGTGTGTTTTTCCCCTTCCTTGTGAAAGAGGTTACTTTTTTTCAATTAAAACTCAATCAGTGACCAAACAATTGTAAATGTTTGTGTTATGTTAATTTTAAAAAATGTGTAATTATACACATGAACACAGGACTTGAAAGCAGAGTTTGAAAGTGCAAAGATTTAATTTTGCATTTGCAAAAATATATATGTGTCAACTTTAAGCCATATTTAGGATAAATACAAATGTACATAAATACAAATCACCTGTTCAGAAAGCCATTGTTTTCTTGCATTATTAGCATGTAAGTGCTTTATACGAATGAAAACACACTGGGGGAAAAAAAACATAGTTTTAAATGTAAGTAAAGAACCAGATAAATGTTATGACATGATTCAGGTTTTTCTTTCTAGGTGATTTTTATCCACTTATTAAAGTAGGCTAAATCATTCAGTGCTCGTTGTTAATAAGTTCAAGTGTAATTTGGTGCTCTCCAGCTAAGGACAGACTTACAAGATAGTAGTGAGACCTACTATATACTACAGTGTATCATTTGGAGATAGTGCTGCTAACAAAAAGACTGGAGGCGGAGAAACAGGTGGCAGATTTTTGCTGGGAGTGACCAGGAAGGACAGGATTAGAAATGAGTTCATTTCTCAGGTTGAGCAAGTTGTTGGCGAGGTTGAGATGGTTTGGACATGTGCAGAGGAAGGATAGTGGGTATATTGGACAAAGGAGGTTGAATATGGAGCTGCCAGGCAGGAGGAAAAGAGGAAGGCCACAGAGAAGATTGATGGATGTAGTGAAGGAAGTCATGCAGAGGGTTGATGTGTGACAGAGGATGCTAGGGATAGGGTGAGATGGAGGCAGATGACCCCTAAAGTGAGCAGCTGAAAGGAGACATGTCTACATTAACTATGTTTGCAACTAATCAGCTAGTTGTTTAAATGTTGCTGTTCTTATTAGTTGCACCAGAAAAACAGTCGTTAAACTCAGGACCCCTATTGTATTATGTAGAACAGCGGCTGCCTGTTGATTCAAAGCAGCAGCCCCGACTAACGGCTGCGTCTTTCTTTTTGTGTGACGGGAACTTGTAAACAAGTGAGGTGGAAACTGTGCAGACAGAAGTGTGAACCAGTGCATCTGTGCAACTTTGATGTAGAAAATGAGTTGTCGTATGTTAGCTGTGTCAAAGGCAACGGCCATATAACCACTCAGCTGAAGCGATGCGTAACCACATAGAGCACAAGACAAGAAAAAAGGACTACTGATTCTAGTACAGCAAACGTTAGCCGCACTCAGCAAACTACTGTGACAATGTGTGTGCAACAGTATACACAGTCCAAAGTTGTGTGTGTGTGTGTGTGTGTGTGTGGAATGACTCTGGTTTATTCATGTGAGGTTCAGTGATAGTAGGATGACTGTGATAGAAACAATTATAATCCCATTTTACTTGGCAGCCAACTCTTGACATTGCTCTCACCTTTATCATTTGAGCTGCAGCCCTTATCTCCTCACCCCTGAAGACAGAATAGACTGTGAGGTTGTCATAAGCTTCATTGTTGCCTGCAGAATATTACTGATGCAGTCCTAGTCTTCACCCTTGACAAGTAACAGTTCAAGACCTCAAAGATCCAATGTAGAATCACGAGGTAAACGAACACGGATATATTGAGGAAGCCGGAGCACTTGACATTAGTTACATGCAGGCCAGTCATGGTTATATTCATAGATACCCCCAGAGGTCCATTGCAAGCCAGGAGGAAACCCTGTCTACATCACATTGTGGTTCGTCATTGCTGATTTGCTTTGCCATGCTTCAACAAGCCTTGTAGTTTATCTGAAAACATCATGTAAATTTAATAATGGAGAACTGATATGCAGATTCTTTGCTACTCATGGTAGTTGCAGTGGTAGGAGCCATTCAAGCTGTACTTCAGCTCCTCTGGGATATTGGTACCACTCAGCACACTAATTCTCCATCACTGGCCATGCAGGGTGAATGTAATCTTGTTACATTAGCTCAATCAATTATTTACTGGGGCATGCTGCTAGCCAGGCTGTAATTTCAGTACACTCTTTCTCCTCCTGCCAGTCAGGGGCTTTGAGTTGGTGTGAAGTACTCATCGTGCCACAGTTTACTGCTTCAGAGGCTCTACACAACAATACTGGAACTGCAAGTACTCAAATGCAGTCGGGGAAAATGTGAATTTTTATTCAAAACACAGTTAAAATGCTTTTATTTGTTTCTTTGCTTGTGCGAATTTATTAGCCTTTTGAAAGTGCCAGCCCTAAATTGGAAGTCCAGAGAGGATTCTGCAGTAAGCTTTTCTGTTTACTGTAGAAATGTTTCTCAAGGAAGAAACATCTACATGGATGAAATATCTGATGAAAGTAATCCAATTGTCACACAGTTTAATAAAAGCTACAGAAACACTTCATGACCTCTTTTATCTTTTCTATAGAAAGAAGGCTAGACACCAAGTAACTGTATGTATTCACTGCGTTGTCATCTTATTTCCTTTCTACAGGTGGTTTTGGCAGTGCTCCAGTGTTTGGCAGTCCTCCATCATTTGGTGGTTCCCCAGCATTTGGTGGTGGAGCATCATTTGGCTCAAGCCCTTCATTCAGCAACCCCATGGGTTCCTCGGCTGGCAAAGTGTTCGGAGAGGGGACGGCAGCTTCCAACATGGGAGGATTTGGGTAAGGAACATTAAACGGTCTATGAAAGGTTTGATATGAAAAAAAAAATCCATAATTACATATTTAATGCTGACTCTATAGCAACCTAAAGGTTCAGCAAGTTAAATTTAGAGGTCTTTCTTTGCTTTCTTTCTTTTTTTCATATAAAATTGTTGAGGCTGAACTGAGAGTTGAGCCATTAAAAACACTGGAAGCCAACGCTGATTCTCTGACATTCAAGACGTAAAGCTGCAAATATTTTCTGTGGCACAAACTGCTATTCACTAAGTAGTGTGACAAAGAAGTGTCAATTTTTTTATTATTTTTTTGGTCACAGCATTGTTGCAGACAGTGAGTATATGAAAATGTCAGTGTCACAGGCTATTATTGTAATAATAAGTGCCTTTCAGTGTGGGGCAGCTTTTTTGGAACTGCTGTGTGCTCAGAACCATAAGACAACCCGACTAAAAGCAGCATTTGCTGACACTGTTAAAAACTCCATTAACATTTAACTGAAGAGATGAAATAAACCATTTATATTGGTCTATAGAGTTAAATGAAGCAAATTTGGGAAGTGGGGTTTATTTTATTACTGTTAAATACACACTTTGTATCTAATCTAATTCCAGCAGCTCTGACTTCAGGGAGGATTTCTTGATTTATTTTTTAAATTCTTTTTTAAATCCTCCCCTCGTCATTCGCAAATTATTTTCATTAACTTCTGGTGTGTTCACCATGTGCATGAGTTTTGGTACCAGCAACTGTGGTTGTTGCAAAACAAATGGAGGTCTATGCTGGAGTAGATTATTCCCTCCAGATAATCTCAATCTGGGGTCATGGTGCCTACAGATTAAACTGACATGCTCTCGTTATCTCTCTCATTCCCGGTTTTGCTTATTTTCTTTTCTCTCCCATGGGAGGATTAATGCTTAAATCCCAGCCTTTCAGTCCTCACATGCCAAAAAACAACACACATGCCCTTGAATCTTCGGCTTTGTTTACATGTTTGCTGAACAATGAAAACATCCGGGACAAAACTTTGTATTTGTCCATATTTCCACTGCTCAGAAAACAATTAAAGGAATACTTTTTAATCAGAGTATAGCATCAGGTAAGTTAACCCTTTATAACTTCAAAAGTGCCGCCATTCGCAGGCTTTCTGCACCAGCGCGAATGATATTACCGTAAAAACCCTATGTTGGCTGGGGAGCGCAACTTCTCAGCTTTCAGAAGCCATTTGGATTTTTCCAAGGAGACAAATTGACGTGTAATTAAGGTAATGCAAAGTGTACTTGCCCACTGTATGAGCAACAATAAGATGGGCATTAAAGGTGGTTTAGGGCATCTGCCTTGACAGCTGGCTATTAAAGGGTTAAACCTCTGGGTTATTGATCTGGTCAGTTAAGTAGCAGAGGGGGTTGTTAATCAGTTTCAGCTGCTTTGGTGTTAATAAAATTAACAGGTGCACTAGAGAGACAATAATGAGGCAACTCCTAAAACAGGAATGGTTTTATAGGTGGAGACCACTGATATCTCCCTCCCCTCATATTTTCTGAATGTTTTTGCACTAGTTTTGCATTTGGCTAGGGTCAGTGTCACTACTGGTAGCATGAGGCAATACATGGACCCTACAGAGGTTGCACAGGTAGTCCAGCTCCTTCAGAATGGCACGTCAATACATGCTATTATCAGAAGGTTTGCTGTCTCTCCCAGCACAGTCTCAAGAGCATGGAGGAGATTTCAGGAAACAGGCAGTTAGTCTAGGAGAGCTGGACAGGGCTGTAAAAGGTCCTTAACCCATCAGCAGGACTGGTATCTGTTCCTTTATCCAAAGAGCAACAGAATGAGTCCTGGCAGAGCCCTACAAAATGACCTTCAGCAGACCAAACTAATCAGAAACATACTTCATGAGGGTGGTGTGAGGGTCCAATGTCCTTTACTGAGCCCTGTGCTCACTGACTGGTACCGTGTAGCTGAATTGGCATTTGCCATAGAATACCAGAATTGGCAGGTCCACCACTGCCCCCTGTGCTTTTCACAGATGAGACCAGGGTCACCCTGAGCACATGTGACAGATGTGAAAAGGTGTGGAGAAGCTGTGGCGAAAGTTATGCTGTTTGTAACATTGTTCAACATGATCGTTTTGGTGGTGAGTCAGTGATGGTGTGGTGAGGCATATCCAGGGAGAGACTCCCAGACCTCTACAGGCTAGGCAGCGGTTCCTCCTGGTGCACGACAATGCCCGGTGCCATGTGGCAAGAGTATGCAGGCAGTTCCTAAAGGATGAAGGATTGATATTATTAACAGGTCCCCACACTTGCCTGACCTAAATCTAACAGAGCACCTCTGGGACGTTTCGCTCCATCGCCAGGTTGCACCTCAGACTGCCCAGGAGCTCAGTGATGCCCTGGTTCAGATCTGGGAGGAGATTCCCCAGGACACCATCTGTCATCTCATTAGGACCATGCCCTGACGTTGTCAAGCATGCATATGAGCACGTGGTGACCATACAGACTACTTAGTACCATTTTTGAATTGCTGCAATGAAATTTTGGCAGAACTAACTAGCCCGCTGCATCATTTTTCCCCCCACTTTTTTCTCACTTTTCAGTGTCTTTGAATTCAACCCTCTTTAGGTTGATAACCTTTCATTCCTAACACATTACCCAGTCCATATCAGTGTAGATATCCAGTTGTTCCTTTAATTTTTTTTTTGAGCAGTGTATGTGACTATGAGGTTATGACTTCCAGCCCCATGACTTCATGTGTCAGTTATTTAGTCTTACCAGCCCCACTCCAGTGTGTCTATTTGTTTTTAACTTATAACTTTTAGTTTCAGAGTATCACAACCTCAGCACCTGCTCCTGTTTTCAGGTTTGCCTCACCTCCCAGTGCGCCATCCTTTGGCACTTTAGCCAATCAGAGCACTCCATCATTCGGGAGCCTGGCCCAGCAGGGACCAGGGTTTGGAAGTCAGCCAAACAGCTTCTCGGGCTTTGGACAACCGCCACAGACAGGAGGTGAGACTACTACTTTAACTGCAGTTTTTTTTGTTTTGTTTTTTCCTCGTCATCAATAGCCCCTCTTGTCTGCTAGCCATTTAGCTAAATGGCTAGCAATCAGTGACTTAAGACCGCTGTTTTTCCAATATCTTTACAATTTTTGCCATTGCACTGTGTTTATCCCATGTCTCTGTACTTAACTTTCTTTAAAACCTTAAATGGAGGGCAGCATCGTTGTACAGTAGAATTTTCCTGATTGCTACCAAACAAGTGCTTTGTTGTAGTGATTAAACTTCCAGGTTGCACAAGATGAAAGATTACTAAAGAGGTCAATTTCCTCATTTGGCAACACAATGCAAGTTTGAAAAACATATCCAAGGAATATTTCCCTCTCAAACTTGGTCATTTCATCATCACATCCATACTGCAAATAAACAAAAAAAGAAAAAAGTCTGGAGACAACTAACACCCTGATAAATGATGAATGGATGGATGGATGAATACTGTTTGGGATGTTTCAGGAGCTACTGAGACAGAAATGGCTTCACTATAAATCACTGAATGGCGAATTCTCACCCCCCACCCCCATCATCTACGCTTCTGTAAACTTTCACTGCATTACAGCGGTTACGGTTTTGTTTGCAGGGATGATTGGCGTGCATGCCTCTGAGTTTTCATGCATGCATGACCCAAATTAGTTGGAGTGCTGTCTTCCTTCCACTTATGTCTGATTTTTTTTTCCTCTCCTTTTTCAGTCTTCTGCTTGTTTTTCCCCCTTAAGCTTTCATGGCTTTGTGAGTGCTTACACAATATGCATACTGTACATAGGACTGTCCAGTGGCGCCCCCCCCCCCCCCACACACACACAGATAGGCACACAGATCTGTTTGTGACCGATGACTCGTGCTCTGAAATGAGACTCCCATTAGAGTTGTTTGCTCACTTGCAGTAACAAGATTTTATTATAACAAATACCAAATTAATAATTTTATTATTATTTTTAAAATATTTTTAGGATTCTCTGGAAGCACCTTTGGGTCTGCAAACCAGTAAGTGTGGTCGATACATCTAATTTTAATTAGAGTGTGTGTGCGCGTGCGTGTGTGAACTGATGAGTAGACAGACCCACATTTCTCTGTTCCTCCCTGGCAGCAGTGCATTGTGCCTGTGGTGTTTGAACTCTGCTGAAGCTCCATCTTCCACTGCAGTGCTCCCTATAGAAGCTTTCAGATTTAATACTACCTCATCTAACCTCATTTTTTTTCCCTCCTTCCCATCTTTTTTTTTCATTACAGTTGCGCATATTTGCTATTATTTCACTGCATTATAATACATTGAATCTTGACTGCAATTAAAAAGATTAATCAATATTGTTTTAAATTATATTTGGAAGATAATCAAATAACTGTGTGATGCTGCACTTGCTAAATGTATAGACATGAAATCCACGTAGGTGCAGCTTTTCGTTCTCGTTTTCTCCAAGAAGCTGGTGCTCCCTACTTGGGCGTGCATTGTTGAAATGTTCGAGGAGTGCATTCTTACTAATTAAACCTGAGTGATTAGTTTTTATTCTCCTCCTACTGCATCTCCTCTTCTGTCTTGTCATCCTCCAGTTTCACTTTCTACCTTTTTTATACTGCTTTTTGCTTCATTTTCCATGTGTCACATGGCAGGCAGTGTTTCCCCGGGGTGTGTTCCAGTGGAATGCACTCTGAAGTGTGCAGGAGTGTGTGAAGACGAGGCTTAGCTTATTGGATGCATTCACATGCTGTTAATAATCCTTCTCTTTCAATCTTTTTTGCTTTTCTCTTGTGTCTGCCTTCAAAATTGCATGTGCATTATGTTCTTCTGTACAGACAGGATTGCAGCCACATCAAAACCGCTGTTATTTATTTATTTTTTCAAATCTCTCATGCAAGCTTTAAAACTTAAGATGTTAATAATAAAAAAGAAACGTCCTGCTGCAATCACACTGGGGGACAAAGAGAGTGAATTAAAATGAAATACATTGATAACTAAGAATTGTTTGTAGGAACATGGAATTGTGTTCAGAGTTTTAAAACAAAGAATAGAAACGTTATACTTATTTATATAAAAATATATACTTTTTATTATTATTACCCTTTGCAACAAAACCTGAACATGTCTACTGAGAACCCTAAAAGGAAAAAGTCCCCTCTACTATAAAACAGTGCATATCTGTCCAATGTTCTTAACAGCATCTTTCTCCAATGTGAAAACCATTGATCATGTACACTTGTCATCACTTCCAAAACGAAAAACAAGTGCAGCACTACAAAATCAGACGCTTTTACTGAATTCACTGCATTTTCCATTTGATGTATTACTCAAGATGCCTGAAAAATGCTGGGGAAAGCAATTAGGACGACATGATGTCAAATTTATAAGAACACTGGGTGGGTGGTGGGTGGACAGAGGGTCTTGGTTTATGATTTGCTCGTTAGAGGTAATTTTAATGGTGCTGCTCCTGACTTTTTAAACATTCAAAATGCTGTCTCAGTAATGCGTCTCCCTTTCTCTGTGATATCTTTTTACAGATCAAGTTCTCAGACATTTTCTGGTTGGAGAAGCTAGTTTTATTAAACCTCGGTGAGCTACTGTAGATGCGACTGCAACATTTCTTCCTGCGCTTAAAGCTCTCTGTGCCATACAGTGGGAGAAGGGAAAGACTGCATTGCATTTGGGTTAGCTGCTCATATAGCAGATATATACTATATTCATTGCTACTATTTTGTGTGATCTTAATGTTTCCTTGGACACAGTTAAATCAAGTTTTGACATTTTTGACATACAAATAAAGAGTGAACACAATGTAGTACAGTTTTTTTATTATCGCAAAATGCATACAACAGGGGGTTATCTTGCCTTACAAGTACATTTTTTGCACTTTGAAAACATGATGACTTAACTAAAAAAAATACTTAAATGCTTTTAAGGTTTTCACTCTTTGACTTTGTAAAGCTGGTTAAACTAAGTAAAACAACATTCAGCCAACTTTTATGTTGCTGCCGATGCAGACTTCAACAGATACGTGTGGAAAAATGCAAAACTTGGAGGTGTGTATTTAAAAAAATAAAAAGGAATTTAAAATTTTGACCCATAGAAATAAGAAATGTTTTTTTTTTCCCCCTAGTAAATTCATCTCCTGGATGTGTATTTTTACATGGAAAACTAAGAATAAATCAAATTTCTCAAATTATTTGTCTCTATTAATGTGAACTCTTGCACTAATTTATCTCATACCTTTTTTTCACAAAAACAATTATAGCTGCCTGGTTAAAAATTCAGAAAAAAATAAAAATAAAATCTTATTAAAAAAATTAGGGCCTTTGTCACAGGTGTGTAAAGTTAAGCGCCTAGCCCTACAGTCTGCCTTTACAAACACTTGTGAAAGAATGGGTGGTTCTAAAGTACGTGGTACTTTAATAGGATGTCATCCTTGTAGTCAGTTTGTGAAATTTGATCCCTCCTGGATATTCTGCAATCAACTTTAAGTGGTATTAGTGCAAACTACATTCCAAAGCTCCTCTGGCATTAACATCAGCACAAAAACTGTGCACCAGGAGCTTCATGGCATGGGTTTCAATGGCTGAGCAGCTCCTGTAGATGTAATGTGCAGGTGGCCCATAGATTGTAATATATGTAAAATGTATTTCATGCTTAGAGAAACTTTCCACTTTCATTTCTTAAATATGAAATGCAATCTTCATTTAAGCATCAATCACTCTGCTCAGTGAGGTTCACTGAAGTAGACTGACCAAATCATTTGTGTGAGAAAGAAAAAAGTAAAATCTGAATATTTTCCAAACTTGCAGTTTAATGTGAGGTGGCATGAAGAACAGCATAGTTCATTTAGATGCATTAATCCTTCAGAAGGGATTCCAGCTTCTCTCACACAGGAGCTAAAGTTGTGTGTGGGAGAAAGCTGATGAAAGTCTGTGACTTGTATCAGAGCCTTGATGTTTGTGGCATGTTGCCGCCTGAAGCACAGTTTCATTGTTAGCTTATGGCTGTGGAGTATGTCACTGTCACTCTGTCAGCCCTTATCTTGCATCTCTCGGCAAACGGATGGCAAAAGTCCTGGTGGGTCTGAAGTGGCATGGGAATGTCAGGGTCATGGCATGCGGCCTGTAATAGACACCTGCTAAAAAAGAAAAATCCACATTAGGTCTTCAGGAGATAAAACCAGCAGGCTTGAGGTCTTTGGTGTCCACAAGTGAAGAATAGTGGGCTATAAATGGATTGTATATGTGAATCTTTTTTTTTTTTCCTGGTTAATGGCCCAAACAAAATATTGATTTGAATTTTATCATGAAGAAGAATCCAATTGGCAGCATTACATACATGATCACAGTGATGTGTGATCAACACATCTCAGGTAAAGACTGATAGTTGGACACTGGCAGATTACAGAAGCACACGGGCAGTTACAGGGCCTGAAGTCTAATGCTTTCAGCTAAAGCGGATGAGCTTATGAGATTTTCAGCACCCACTCCACAACTGGCCTCAATGAAAGCATTAAAAGCAGAACATTTATTATTATTTTACCACATGTCTTACAGAAATACTGAGAAGTGATGGGTCTTCTGGGGTCTCATGTTATTGTTCCTGGGGATAGGAAGTGCAGGAGAGTCTCACACTCAGGAGGTTGGCAGCTGTCTTTATGGAATCTGGATAAAAATAGTTTAGTCTAAACCAAACACCCACCCTCATTCTTTTCTCCCAGCCCAACCCCCATTCAGTGATGATTAGCAGCTCCTGAGCCTATATTCATCATCGCTGCATGAACCACTCCACTCCTCAGTGAGTCTTTAGACAGCTCTTTGAACAGGGTGCTACTTCTGTGGTAAATGCTGCTGATTCTGGTCACTTAAGTATCCCAAGCTGTGCTTAATATTGTAGCAGCTAGCCTGTTTGAGTCTCCCTTTTGTGTGAGGTTACTGTTAACCAAAGCTTTTGTGATCAGCAGTTCTGCTGAAGGAGAATGCACAATGTGCCCTAATGGGTAATTGTGTTTCTGCAGATAATCCAATAATCCACTAACAGACAGCAGAGACCTCACTTCCTATTTCTCCTGCCTTCTGCGCGCTGTGCTCACTTAGTGGTGCATGATGGATTTCCTTCTATAACCAAGTTTTTGTGAAATTGCTGGCTTAAAGAAATAGAAGGGGATGACTATTAAGTGGTGCAAATATTTCAGTGCTTAACAGTGTGCTTTTTGCAGAGCTGATGAGATAAAAAAAAAAAAAACAGACCAAGACCACTTGGACTGTATTCATTGTTTTCCCTTAAAGGGGATCTGTCTATAATGGCTATCATCAAGGGATCCCAATGTTGGTGTGTTAGTCTGCCATTTTGGTCCACACTAAGAAATCTCAACAACTCTTCAGTGAGCAATCAGAAAGTGAGGTGCTGATATTAATGATGCATTGCACTAGCAAGGTGGACGTTCTAATTTGTAGATTAGTGTCAAATTTTGTAGAGTCATTTATGAGTTCAAGGGAAATCATCGTATTCAAGTGTAATCTCTTATCTCTCTCATATCTCTGGGTGAAACTGCCTCGCTGGTGCCACAGGTCAGAATGGCCGAACTGCTTTGAGCTGATGGGAAAAACAGAAGATCTCAGTCTAATAGCGCACCTTTAGGATGTGGTGGAATGGTAGATTTACATCATGAATATTCACCTGACAAATCTACTCGATGCTATCATGACAATATTGACCAAAATCTCAGACCAGTGTTTCCAGCACCTTGTTGAACCAGTGCCTTGAAGAACTAAGGCCTTTCTGAATGTAAAAAGGGACTCAGCCTAGTACTAAAAAAACCTAAAATGTACCTAATGGAGTGGCCAGTGAGTGCATGAAACCTTAGTCTGTGACTAAATGTCTGAAGGTAATAAAGCTCTATTTGTACATGAAACAAGTTTGCCTTTAAGTCTTTAAGCCAGACAGGCTCAACAAGACACAGTTAATGTTTCTGAAAGGGACGTTTTTAAACTCAAATAAGCCAAACCCAAATAACCTTTTACTAAATCAAATCAATCTGTGACTAAAAACTGAAGAAAAGACAGCATTCTGTCAGAAAGCCCTAAAACCAAACTTGTCCCACTAGCAAAATAAGTTGGACAGTAAACATTAAAACTGATGAAGCAGTGCAACCTCAAAGACACTAGCATGGCTGCAGGCTCTCCTGTTTAACAGCTTCTTCTATGTACAGCTGAAAGTCACGTCATTCTGTGCATCTACCTAAAACCAAGCAAACAAACTTTTGCAGCCATTTATGAAGACTGCAGGAGTTAAGTATTTTTCAAAAATATCCCACTGTTAAAGTTCAAACCTGGTAGCAACTCTCGTATTTTCATTTATATTTCTTAAATGTTATCATAATTGGCGTGTTTCAAGCGTGAGAGTGCAGGGCCGACTTCTACAGCACTGATCCTTTATTCATTGTTTCACTCTCATCACCTCCAGCTGTTTTTATCCTGCAGTTGCTGCAGAATGCAATGGTCACTTTATGCCTATTTCTGCTTAAATGCTACCAACAGCTTTGAGCACTGCAGCAGGAAAGCAATGAACAGAATGAGTGATAAATAACATCTGAGCCACCAAGTCCCTCCTAACCGCACAAGTTTTTTATTACCTCCCTGCCTCAGCTTCTAATCTTCCCTCCGTTTTCCCTTTCTGTCTTTAACTCACTTGCAGGGATTACGCAGGTCGGTGTCATTGCTTATCTTGATACTTCAAAGGAGCTTTTTTTTTCTCCCAAGTTCTAATTTTATGCAAATTTCACTTAGTCTTTCACAGTGTTTGGAAAAAGAGGCCTGCCTTAGCCGAAGAGATCAGTAGCATGTGAAACCACAGAAACAGGTGCATGCTGCAGCAGTTTCAACACTTACTCTGCATGTGAGTGGATTACTGAGGAAGGGCTTAAACTCTTACCTAACGGACATGATCATGGCTGTCTGGTGTTACATCAGATGTTAGAGGCACTCTGGTTTTTGAGAAATGCCAAAAGGCTTGTAATGACTACTTACGATAGCTGCTGCGTCCACTCTTTCAGGTGTTCCCGTTTTTTTTTTTTAGAAACTGCTTTGCATAAGAGAACTTGGTCGGCTCATTACTGCAATTTGAGCTCTGGAGTCCCAGTCAACGCTTGCAGTTGTTGAATCTGTTATTTGCTGAATGGAGGACTTTTCAGCCTTCTTACCAAGCGTCCATCTTGTATTTAAATGCAAACGAAACTCAGCTGTGTCAGCAAACGTGTTGAAGTAGCCACATTTTGGGTCTATATTTATTTGGAATAAGTGAAAGCATCTATCAAAGTCTGACCTTCTCAACAGGCGCGCTACACTGTATTGACAAAAGTATTTGCTCGTCTGCCTTCACATGCATAAAAACTTGAGTAACACCCCATTCTTAATCCACAGGGTTTAATATGATGTCAGCCCACCCTTGACAACTATAACAGCTTCAACTCTTCTGGGAAGGTTTTCCACAAGGTTTTCCTAAACTTCCTAAAATGTGCTTCGAATGTGAAGCACATTCAAAATGTGCTTTGAATGTGCTTCTCATGACCTCCCTCAGTGTCGTGAGGTCAGACACCGATGTTGGAGGAGAAGGCCTGGCTCACAGTCTCCATGCTAATTCAACCCATTCCATGAAGGTCTCTACACGCTGTTCTTGAGCTGAAGGCCACGTGAAGTTTGGAGGTCTGTAGCGATTGACTCTGCAGAAAGTTGGTGAACTTCAGTGAACTTATTCTTTTGTCCTCCACTTGTTTACTTTTGTTTTCCAGTTCTTCAGTTTTCCTCCAAATTTTTTTTAAGAACACACTGCACACCATGTTGAAATGCACCAGTTTTTTGTCATTAAATAATGTAATAATAATAATAATGCTTTACTGGTCATTAATTCAATAGTCCTATAATTAGATCTCTTTTTGAGTTTCCAGGTTGCGAACCATTCCTTTGACCAGTTAACCATGTACCTTGTTGAGTAAACTCTATTTATTTATCATTATCCATGCTTCATTCATTTCATTATTAACACCAGCCATGATAACAAAGCAAAAAACAAACAAACTGACAACTCACACTGTGCTGTTGTTTATAGTTGTTTATATCACCTACCTATTGGAATTCCAGCTCTTTTGTGAGGCCAGTGAAATTATTGTGAGCAAAGGTTTTCATATTCATATATGTCAATTATGGGTACAGCAGTCATAGGTCAAATTAGGTGTTTAGATGAACATCTCACAAAGTTGTTGAACTCATAATTGCACAAAAGATCTTGGTGCAGTGATGCTTGTGATGTTTGAGTTCATTGTAAAGGTGTGGGGATCACATGCTGCAATTACACTGAAGAGAGTGCAATTGCAATGTTCAGTGCTCAAAGAACATCATTAATCTAGATGGAAAATTCCACTATGCTGTATGCTAAGCAGTAATTTTCCTCATCCAAGGCTCAGCTGGACAGCCCAGATGTACATGTTTATAAATCAATCTCTTACATAATTGTGGGGATTGCAGTGTGTTTGTTAGGCTAAAGCTTAACAGTGATTTATCTGCTTTGTTGCAGCATTTTTTTTTTCAAATAGATGTTATGTAATATTGTCTAGATGGTTCCTGCAGGCACTGAAAAGTCTTAAAAAGTACTAGATTCAGCTTCCTCAGTAAAGGTCAGTTATATACTTTAATGTTGCTAGTAGCAGCTAGTAGACCCCACATCTTGGATTGATAGATTAAAGATGTTCTGATGTTAATTCATGCCCTCAAACATGTCTTGGAATTCTGGGTATATCTGTGTCCTTGTTGTATCTCAGCTCACAGTCTCCTTGCCCTGGAGCTTTTTGAAATATTAGGTTTATTTCCAACCGTTGCCCATTGTTGTGTAAAGCCAGGGCCCCAGGCAGAATTTCCCAAGTCTCCTGCCATCTAACATATAAAAAGGTAATTACATTTTTATTTGGATTTTTCTTTAATTGTATATTAAATTCTGGAGTTCAGAACATGTTGTTTCTTATACAAAGCCTAATAGTACTGGAATCATACTTTTTTTTATTCTACAAGATAACAGGTTGCTAAACACACTACCCCATAAATATGCAGTAAAAAATGTTGCAGTAAAATCTCAGTGACAGATTTAAAACCATGACTAGACCCCATTCCTATATTAAACTATTTATAATAGTGTAGTCTGCCAAACGCATGGTGTCATTGTTACACAGTTATCGGGGACTTCATTAGGTGAGCCATGCTAGTGTTGGGTTGGACCCCCTTTTGCTTTTAAAACTGCCTTCATTCTTCATGGCACAGATTCAACAAGGTGCTGGAAACATTCCTCAGAGATGTTGGTCCATTTTGATATGATGGCATCACACAGTTGCTGCAGATTTGTTGGCTGCACATCCATGTTTCAATTTAATTCAGTTTTTTTATATAGTGCTAAATCACAACAAATAGTTAACTCAAGGCACTTTATATTGTAAGGTAAAGACCCTACAGTAATTACACAGAAAACCCAACAGTCAAAATGAACCCCTATGAGCAAGCATTTGGCGACAGTGGGGAGGAGAAACTCCCTTTTAACAGGAAGAAACCTCTGGCAGAACCAGGCTCAGGGAGGGGCAGTCATCTGCTGCGACAGGTTGGGGTTGAGGGGAGAGAGACAGGACAAAAAAACATGCTGTGGAAGAGAGGCAGAGATTAATTGGAACAAGTGATTAAATGCAGAGTGGAGTATAAACAGAGTAAAAAGAGTTGAATAAGAAGAAACACTCAGTGCATCATGGGAACCCCCCCAGCAGCCTAGGCCTATTGCAGCATAACTAAGGGATGGTTCGTGATCTCCTAATCCAGCCCTAACTTTATCATAAAGGAAAGTTTTAACCCTAATCTTAAAAACAGAGAGGGTGTCTGTCTCCTGAATCCAAACTGGGAGCTGGTTCCACAGAAGAGGGGCCTGAAAGCTGAAGGCTCTGCCTTCCATTCTACGTTTAAGTATCCTAGGAACCACAAGTAAGCCAGCAGTCTGAGAACGAAGTGCTCTATTGGGGTGATATGGTACTATAAGGTCTTTAAGATAAGATGGAGCCTGTTTATTCAAGACCTTGTATGTGAGGAGAACAATTTTAAATTCTATTCTAGATCTATTCTAGATTTAACAGTGATGATGAGAATCTTCTTTTCCATCACACACCAAAGGTGCGCTGTTTGAATGAGATATAGTAACTGTGAAGTACAGTGAACTCAGTGTCCAGTTTGACATGATCTGAGCTGGAAGCAGCCATCAGAAGTTGGTACACTGTAGTCATAAAGGGATGGAAATGATTAGAATCAATACTCACGTAAGCTGTGGCATTTTAATAATGCTCAGTTGGTACTGATAAGGGGCCCAAAGTGTGCCAAGAAAATATTCCCCACACCATTACACCATCACTAACCTGATACAAGAATGGATCCATGCTTTCATGTTGTTTATGCCAAATTCAGACCCTACCATTCAAATGTTACAGCAGAAACTGAGACTCATCAGAATAGGCAACGTTTTTCCAGTCTTCTATTGTTCAAATCTGGAGAGCCTGTGCAAATTTTAGCCTTACTTTCCTGCTCTTAGCTCACAAGAGTGGCCCCTGGTGTGGTCATCTGCTGCTGTAGCCCAGCTGCTTGAAGGTTTGACATGTCATGTATTCAGAGATGCTCTTCTCCATACCTTGATTGTTACAGCTCAAAGCAGTCTGGCCATTCTGCTGTGACCTCTGGCATCAGCAAGGCATTTTTTCATCAAGAGAATTTCCCTGTGTTTGTGCAGGAAAATCCCAGCAAATCAGCAGTTTCCTGAAATATTCGGAGCAACCCATCTGGCACCAACAACCATGTAGCATTCAGAGTCACTTCAATCACCTTTCTTCCCCATTCCTGATGCTCGGTTTGAACTTCAGCAGGTTGACTTGACCATGTGTGCATGTTTAATCACTGGCACCATAGGACTATTAATAGAATGTCTGGTTCCAAAGATATAGTGATGCTGTGATTATTTGGTATTACAAATAGGGACAGGTGGATGTGTGCAGGGAGACTGCAACTCCTCACAGACCCCGAGCCGTGTAAATATAGCTGTGAATGTGCAGTTCAGGAATGTGACCAGGATAGCATTGACAGTCAAGGCTTGAACTGACTCAAGCAACTGAACACACAGAGGCTGGACTAAACCGTTGTTACACATGGCTTTCCACACATCACTGTGGCATTTCTTTAGTCTCCTGAGACTGCACGTTTCGTAAATGGATACATTTTGTTATTTTAAAATTGGACATACATTATTCGCCATTGAAGCAGTGATTCTCTGAGATATCAAGTGATGAGCGGAAAATTAAAAGACCCTAACAAAGGGCTCTGAGAATTCCTGTGAGGCTTGTAGTGGAGGTGAGATCGGAAAAGTCCATACTGTTCAGCATATGTGTCCTCTTGCATATGAATTACTATAGAAGAAAAATTCCATATGTACCACTAATTTTGAAGAATGGGTAAGCACGAATTCAAATGGTCTACCTGCAACTATTACCTGAGTAGCCAAAGTAGCTCAAAGCCCAGTCCCAGTAAAAGCACTTGATTGAACTCTGTTGTTACATTCATTCTGTCCTTGGACACTATAGTTCACTCCAAGTCAATCCCCCATGCTGCATAATCCTCCCACACATCATGTGTGTATTAATCTGCAACTGAAACTAGTCTGTTACCAGCGCATCATTTCCTCCTCTTTGAATAACATCTTTTTTTAAAAATGCTACTTTTTGACAGTGACCCATTTTTAAAGATTTTTTTTTTTTGACGTAGACAGAGGAGAGAGGTAAACAGGAATTAAAAGATGGGATTTCCTGACAAAAAGAAAAATGCTGAATACTTTACAGTATTTCTTAAATTGTAATGACATATTAAAAATATTAAAAACGTCAATCCCCACATTCATTTTGAATTGCAAATTTCCAAACGGACACACCAAACTTATAGCACAATGGAAGTGTTTTGATGGCATTTTGCAGTGTTTCCAAAATCCTACATTTCCAACTAAAATTGTGTGTATACACAAAGGCAGAATTGCGCATAAAGATTATTTAATTTTTTTCCTAAGATTTATTGAGCTCTTTGTAGGAAGAGCCTCTGAACTCTGTAGGCTGAGGACAAAACACCCTGCTAGAGGTTAAAAAAAAATGACTCTAGTCATCCTTAGGCATGGGCATTATGCAGTAAACAACAGTAAAATAACGAATGGCTGGAGAGAATTTAGTACACACTCAATTATTTACAACGCAGTTTGCGATTGGAAAAGTCTGCATATTAATATGGATGATTCTGTGTAAACAAAGAAGTATCCATGAGGTAGTTAAGAACATTCTCTTCTCACATTTTTTCTCTAAATACCAATCTATGTGTGGGAAAAGGCGTGCACTGTGTTTTTGTGTGTATTTATGTTGTTTATACATCTGGCCCCAGGTGTTCAGTTGTTACAGAAGTACTGACTGCAAAGAAAAGTACAGAAAACATGTGTTAACTGTTTTCTTTTTTTAATCAAATTCAAATAAAAACAACATATCGCCTTTATGTCCTCTCTTTGCCTTTTTTTAATTGTCCCATCTTTACTTTGCTTTACTGCCGTCAGCAAAATGTGACATAATTGCATACATAGAGTAGTTAATATCCATTCCCGTCTTACAAGAATCTACTGTGTGCTATGCTGTGTATGTGCAGCCTGGGGGGATTTGTTCATATGCATGCAGGCTTTCAAGATTTTTTTCAGTTCAGCTCTTAACTTCTGCCCATCTTTGTTCTGGTTCAGAGGATGTTTGGTCCTTTGATTTGCACACATTGAAAGAACACACCATCCAGCATAGAGAAAACCACCCTAAAGTGACACGTGTGGATGAAAGTAGTAGCAGCATAGAGAATGCCATGCATTACTGCGGGGTAACAAAGAAACACCAGTTCAGTGATCTAGTAATAAAATAGTTACATTTATAAACAGTCAGCTTCTTTAATAGGTTTGTGAAGCATTATTTAATAGTATATAATAACCATAATGTATATTCTTTCTTGGGACACCGGTTTTTGCAGTCATGGCAAAAAGAAAGTACACCCTCTTTGAATTCTAAGGTTTTTACATGTCAGGACATAATAAGAATAAAATTTTCCCTAGCAGGGATTATGTAAATACAAGCTGGGCTGAGCTACAAAACAGGACATACTGTGTCATTATTTATTTATGCAAAATTAAACCATGCAGAAGCAGTCTTGTAAAAAAGTAAGTACATTCTTACTGCTATAGGACTTAGGGGGCAAGCAGCAACCAAATGCTGCAAATCAAGTGCACTTTCATAGAGGTGCTCACACTTTCTGATTATCAGCAAGTCTGAGCACCTCTATGAAAAGCTGGCATTTTGGCTGTTTGGGCCTGCAGCATTCAGGAGTGTGTGAACACAGTGCCAAGGAGGAAAGACATCGGTAATGATCTCAGAGAAGCAATTGTTACTGCCCATCAATCTTGAAAGGGTTATAGGGCCATTTCCAAACAATTTGAAGTCCATCATTCTACAGTGAGAAAGATTATTCACAACTGGGAAACATTCAGGACAGTTGCCAGTTTTCCCAAGTGTCAGATAGTGCAGTGACCAAAGAGAAACTCCAGACTCCAGAGCTGCATCTCAGACTCTACAGGCCTCAGTTAGCATGCTAAATGTTAAATTCATGACAGTACAATTAGAAAAAGGCTGAACAAATATGGCTTGTTTGGAAGGGTTCCCAGGAAAAAAAAAATCTGTCTGTCTAAAAAGAACATGGCAACATGGCTTAGGTTTGCAAAGTTGCATCTGAACAAACCAGAAGAACTCTAGAACAATGTCCTTTGGACAGATGAGACCATAGTGCAGATGTCTGGCATTAACGCAAAGTGCCACATTTGTCGAAAACCAAACACAACATATCAGCACAAAGACCTCATACCATCTGTCAAACACTGTGATGGAGAGGTGATGTTTATAATTTGCATATAGGGTTGCAATATCTCTGTGGGTAAAGAATATCTACACATGTAAACTTAAAAGAAAATGAAAGACCATAAATAGTATTTGTATCTTTTATTAAGTCATGAAAAAGACCTCTTATTATATTATATATATATATATATATATATATATATATATATATATATAGTTTTGTTTTTTTCTGAGGGTTTGTTTCCCCAGTGTTGTGCATTTTCACAGCTTTAAATATTTTGCCAGAACTGATCCATTTTCAAGTATTGGTGTAAAAGTCAAAGCTGAACAGAAAACACATTCGGCTTGAACTATTTCAGTGCTGTATTTCCAGAAAACACACCCAAAGAAAAGAAGAGACACACTTAGTTGCTCCTGTTATCTTTTGTGCTACAAGTGGGGGTTACATTTAAAAATGACTCATAATCGCTGACAAAAGGAGAACAGCACGATGGAACAGCACCTATGGAATACTCACTTTCATGGGACACAACCAATAGTAAAAGCCAGAAAATGAAGGCAGGTGGTCCTGAGTGTGAACGTAATTTCAATAAAGGGATGACGGTTCACTGAATAACTAAATAAGGAAATGAAACAAAGCTATCAGCCTTCACAGGAACTATAAGTGTGGGTTTAGGAGAGGCAACACTGACTTGGCACAGCCCCACTAGCATGGCTATATTTGTAATGTTTCACTGGAAATACAAATGTGCTACATGCATTTAATTAAAAGCAACCAAAAAAAAACAAAAAACATCTGTTTTTAAGTGCCAAGAGGTTTTTGAGTTCACATATCTCTGAAAACAATGCATAGTTTTGGCTTTATCCAATTTTTTTTGGCACTTTGTTTTCTCATTTGTACAGCAAAAATACAACAATGTGTAGTTTTGTTTTTCTGTGGCTTAGTCAAGGAAGCACATACAGCAATTATGAAGTTACAAATTTTCATCTACACAATGTTCATAGATAGAGACATACAGTGAAGACAATTAGCGCCCTTTGCCTACATTATTACATAAAATGCTGTTGATGGTTGACAGGTGCCCAATCAGTGACCTCAGTACTTTAATTTCTCATGATCCTAATACAGCTATCACAATGTTTACATGCTGCAAAGCACTTCCTGTTTACTAGTAAACAGGCGTGTTGCTGAATATGGCTTGTGCATGTGTTCAGACGGTCCACGTGCCGGGCTGATAAATGAGTTCTCACTGCCAATGTGACACTGCTGTGACAAACAGATACCACGCCAGGCCGGTTCCTTCGCCTCGGGGTGATTTTGTGTGTGTGTGTGTGTGTGTTCTGTGTGTGGGTGAGCTCTTTTTATGACAAGGACACAACCTTCCCTGCCCTCTGCTTAAATTTGTGTGTGAGAGATTGGGAAGAAGAGAGAGAGAGGGTCATGACTCAACAACAGCAGAAGCACATGAGTGAAACTCCTCATCCCACCTAAATCCTTCCAGTGGGATTTAAAGCGCGCACACACACACACACACACGCACTGAAAGTATGGCCCCTCTACGTGTCAGTGTTTAATTAAATTACATGTAGTCCAGCTTGAGTACCATCCACGGTGTCCATCGGCCATCACACAGCTTTACGGGGCAGTCCACGGTGCAGACGCGCCATGTATTGTTCGGGAGAGGTCGGTGAGTTCATAACACGAGCAGCATCACCTTCACTACAAGCCACAAGTTGAAGCAACTTGACATCCAAGTTGTCCTTTGAAAATGTCAGTGTTATTTTAAGCCGCCATTAAGATCTAAATGGATCCAATTTGTTGTCACCTTCATATTCAGCATCCCCCCACCCCAGCTGCCTGCTCTTTGCTTTAGGTAAACACAGATGTTACTCGTCACATTAATTAAGGCTCTGCTCCTAAGTAGAACAGATTGTCATCAAAGTCATTATTTGCATTTGTGTTTACCTTCTTTCTTAGGTCAAAGTGGTTGATTTCAAATAGGGCTATAGAAGGCCTCGACCAAGTCTTGTGGTACACATTGTATGATGCTCAGACTCCAAAACAGCAGCAGCCCACTGACCTTTGTGAAAAACATGAGCAGATCAGACTTGAATGCAGATGATTTCTTTAGTTGGTGCCGAACACACAGACTGGGTGGGCGGAATGAAACTGCAAGATGTTTCAAACATCTAAAAGTGAAAAAGTGTCTACACCATCCATATAATAAATACATTTTTATATATATATATATATATATATATATATATATATTTTTTTTTTTTTTTGGGATACCCTTGATAAGGAAATAACCCCCCACCCCAATGCCAAATTCAGCCTGCCTCTCCATGCTTTTGCAAGAGGTTTCAGTTTGCAGCTGAGGCGCTTCTCAAAGATTAGGAGTTAAACACGCATCATTTCATTGAGTGTTGATCTTTAGCTGACCCGAGCTGCTTGTTTGTGTGTGTGTGTGTGTGCGTGTGCGTGTGTGTGTGTGTGCGCCAGTGGAGAAAAACAGGCCCCACATTTCTGCAGTGAGAGCTATGGAGAAGTGGGTCATCTATATGCCAACTGAGCATCAAATTCGCATGCCTCCTGCTCAGTGTTGCAGCCTCAACAGCACATTAAAAAAAAAACAACAACAACAAAGTAAGGCAGAGGAGAGGAAGTGAATAAGTGAGTGAGTGGGAGGAGGAGTACTGGTGTAGATAAAGATTAGAGGTGATTGAGGGGGAGGGACAAAAAAAAAAATAGAAAAGTCTGTTAACATAGAGGACAAATGATTGGATTCAATTATATGGAAGGAAAATTGATGCCAGCGTATTAAAGAGAGGCGGCAACAATAAATACAATGGGAGAAATGACAAAGAGATTGCACAAAAAGACTGACTATTGTTTTTCATGGTCCACTTATTAAAAGTTATTTCCCCTCTTATTTATATAAATATCGATTGTTCAGTGTGAGCAATGCGAATACTTATTCACTGTGGCAATAAGGAGGAGGCAACGACAGGATGGGTAAAAAAAAAGAGAGAGAAGGGAAGGAAGTAAAAAGGGGCCCTGAGATGGCGTGATACGAAGAAAGGAGAAGTTGCTTTCTGCTATTGAGCTCTAATAACAGAGTAAAATGAGTGAAATGAGGTCAGCTGTGGATTTTTTCAAGCTTGAGTTGTTACTGCATGTTTAGTTTGGGGTTTTTGTGTGTGTGTGTGTGTGTGTGTGTGTGTGTGTGTGTGTGCGTGCTGAGGACTGTCGATGAGAGCTGGCCTCTCTGTATGTCCATCTGCACAGAGCATCTCCTGTGTTGCATAAAGCACTTGAAACACACCTCAGCTAGCTAGCTCGGTTGTGTAACTGCATTCTGCCTTTGATGCTGGTTGCACTTGTTAGGACAATAGATTTGTCGGGTAAATGAAACACACAAGCCTAGATTTGGGACCCGGGTTTTGCTTCTGTGCTATTGTTCCTGTCCTAAACCCACACGTGCCAGCGCCAACAGTCTGGAAGGAACAGGATGAGTTGCCACATACTGCATTGCACTTTGTTTAAGGCTAAGAAGTTTGCAGTGGAAAGCAATGTCAATGTAAGGCAGCATGGATTGAATGTCTTGCATGGGGTTTTTTTTTTTCGTAAAAAGTACTAAAATCTAGCATGTCACCCAATGCAATTTGTCATGTAGAGAACACTGCAAGAACATCAAATACAATTAAATGTGCTTCTCTTCCAGCCCATAAATAAAAACACAGCTGGTGCTCATACATGACGTCTGTGCATGTCAATGTATGTAGCATGTGCACACGCACTGTCGTGTAAATACTTAAATCCGCCCCGACTCCCAAACCTTACATCACTTGGCTCAGACAACTATACAGTACAATTAAAAAAAACAACAATAAAATGCTCTCTTTCATTTTTGCAGTTTAGCACAGTGAGACCCGACCAAGTCTGAAGGTAGAATAGTTGCATTTTATCGCTCCAGTTTTAAAAGTAGCTTTAGAAAACAATCAAGCCCGCACCTCAAAGCAACAGCTGGTCTTTTGTTTTGTTTTTTTCTTCTCAGAGCTGGAGAATATAGAGGCCAAAAAAAAATGTAGGTAAACAAATATTAAAGAAAGGTTAAGCAGTGAGAGCTGGTGAGGAGCAGGAGTAAAAGAAAGAAATAAAAGAGATGATACTGTTAAGGTATCCAAGGCCAGTCAGTGAAAGTCAGGGAAACAGGTCAGTATTTGGGTGGGATGACAACCACGGGGTCACCATTCTTTGGCCGCCACATCAGCACCTGGGCGTCGTTGGCATTGGGCTTGACCATGGCGCTGGGGGGATGGGCTCATTCTTGCCCAGGACCTGTGGCTGTTCCTGGGCCACGGGCTCCTTGAGAACAGCCCTTTGACCCAGTGGCTTCTCTGGATCCACTTGTATGTGGAGCCGCATTCTCCAGCGAATGGTCTGCAGGACCAGTGTCTCTGAGGTGGCCTGATTGATGGCCACAAGCCAAGTTGTAAAGCTCTGGTCGCGGAAGATGCTGCTGAGCTGAGGCACGTTGCTGTCACTGACGGGCACTCCCCAGGTCACGCTGGGATAAAAATTGTCATTCATGCTGACAGTGAATTTGCTGTCCTTCTTGGTGGGGCCTATGACGGTGCAGGTTTCAGTAGTGTTTCCATACCACGGATAGTTGACACCATCTGAGTCGCTGATGGCCTGGATCTTGCCATCACGCAGGTCAGGGAGTTCCCAACTTGACCTGGAAGTCAAAAGGAGGCATAGATGGAGATTCACTCAGAAACTATTTCTTTTTTCATGTGATAATGCTGAATTGGGCAAGAAAGCTGCAGTACAGTAAAAAGATGATGACCCAGGCAGTCATTTCATATGTTTGTTTACTACTATTTTCTTTTCTAAATATGTTTCTTGGGTCAATTGACCTGATACTGATAGCACTGGTGAAGATTTTTTTAAAAAAATGATGTAATTGTGTTTAACCAGAAAAATACAAAATACAATAAAAATACAATAAATGAAATGTGACAAGACTCGATAGATATTTCTGTGTATCTACCAACTTGGGGCAGAAGCAACAAATTGGATCAAAGCCTCACAGCTGGATGCTTCCAGCAGTTACATCCCGCTGAGCTAGAACCCAATACAATGATGAAATATTTTGACATGCACAGCAGGCGACACTGAACGGCTTAAGTGACCCGGTACCTCTGCTCTGTCCACCTATCGATTTTCTGCCGGCAGCAGGAAAAAGATTACCTTTCATTCAAAGAAACCAAGGCTCAGCAGAACAGAGATAACAGTGCGATCACCAGCCACATGAGTTACTGCCTGCTCCACCTGGCCTCACATTGTGATTTATGAATTCACCCAGGGTTGGGAGGGGACTAGCTTGTCAGGCATGCTAATAGCAGGCCCACGTGTGTGTGCGTGCGTGCGTGTATGTGTGTGTGTGTGTGTGTGTGTGTGTGTGTGTGTGTGTGTGAAAATGTACATTTCTATTCTGAAGGATCCCTCAATCCTCTGATTTAATTCATCCCAAACAATTTGCAGCAATTTTCCATTTTGTCACTAACTCACACAATGCCTAAAATCAAATGATTTGAAACCTTCTGTTGAAAACTCTTCCAATTCATTATTTATGATTGCATGCTTTAATGTAACTCTCAAGCTCATCTTTCTTCAGTTGTAAAAAGCACATTGCAATCAGGGCAGGATTAACCTACAAATCTGGACTCGTCTACACGCTCAGAAACTTTGCTCGTGCCTGGGGAGAGTTTTGCAGAGATCCAGCTCACTTCCTGTTTGTGTCTTAACTGCCTGCTTTGTCACAACCAAATGGTCGGTGCGAGGTGGTGTTAGTGACAGAATCGCAGATGCACTAAAATGATTCACCCGCTTGGGTTTTTTTGTTTTTTCCAAAAAAGCATCTCAACCTTTTTACAGCATGACTCGTGGGCATGTTTTTGTAAATGTTACGTGTGTAGATGTAGCTATATTAACATCTTTATTTACACGCATGAAAAGCAGTTGAAACGCAGAGAAGTTTCAGCATGTATCTAAAAGTTAGCATGAATAAATAAAGACTCCATTTCCCAGACGCAGATTGAGCTTAGTCTTAGACTAAAAACTTTTTTTTCAAAGGAGAAGCTCATTGGATTTTCCTTTTCTATCTAGCATTAGGCCTAATCCAAGTCTGAGAAACTGGATGAAAGAGTTTAAATAGCTAAAAGTATCACTGAAATATTGGATACATGAGGAAATAGCTCTAAGTAAAAGATAAAGAGTTTAAAAAAAAAAAAGTTCAAAGAAATGGATCAATGGAAACTTGAGCAACTTGACCAAAATACTGACTTTAATTGTATGACAAATTCTTGCAGCAACACCCACTTTTAAGCATGCTCTAATTGAATGACACCTGGTTTATTCATTTGTAATGAATACATTCTGTGGCGTTGAAGAAAATGTAGTTTAGCTCATGTGGCTAAGCTTAAAAAAAGACTCTAAACCACTGCAGTCATAAAGATAGCTGCAATTTCCTGTTACCTATGATTCTGCCAATCATAAGCCCATGTACACTACGCATCAAAACTGAAAGCTGCCTAGCAAATTCTGTCCAATTCAGCATCAGTTTAAACCAGTAATTATATATGAAAATGCAAGGCTTTGGACCTGATGAATGGATTTGAAATAAGCTTTTTGATGATTTGTGCATGCACTGAAAAGGTCTCATCACAAATGCGAACAAAGGCAACAGCGAAATTGCTTATTTCCTGTTTTTGCACCTTTGCTCCCACACTCATTTGCATGTTGCGGGCAAATAGTTTGGAAAACATTCAGTTTGATTAAAAAAACAAACCATAAAGATCCCCAGGAAATGTTTTTTTTCCCCGCCCACAGAGGGTGAAGACTAGAAACAAAAGTAAAGAAACAGGGTGCCAGTGCAATCAATGAGATAATTGCATCATCACTGAGATTCACCGTTTTGTGTGCAAATAAATGTTCAAAATGCCTCCCGTGACTATTGACTCTGTATGCAAAAGGGATACATTTTCTTTCAAGACATAGCTATAACAAATTGGATTTTTGTTTTCTTTGTGCATGTCTGTTTTCTTAAATACACACAAGCTGTCCGAACCCACTAAACTGCGCATCGCTAAAAGCCCATGGGTGCACATGGGAGAAGAAGTGAACAGAATCCTGAGCACATCACATCCAAAGCCAGCAGAGAAATCACCCGCATTACCATCCTCAACTGTTCTGTCCAATTACAGCACACTGAAGTTTTATTAGCATCAAAGGCACTACTTAGTATGAGAGGCTCAGCGGTGATAGCAGACTCATCTCTTACAACCTAAGTGTGACTTAAAAAATGTGCATAAGGAATAGGAAGCCTTTTCTATCATTGATTGTGTTTGCTGAGAAGAAATGCTTAATGATTCTAACACTGGAAAATGATATAAAGTAAATATTTGAGTGCATGAGATTCAAGGATTTGCTGCTGCTGCAGAGTTGGGTATGCACATTCTAACACTCCTATATACAGCAGAGCTCTATATATACATATACCATATCTGTTACAGTCATGTTAGGTAATTCAAGTCTGAGTGCATTTAGTACACACTCACTGGCCACTTCATTAGGTACACCCATTCAACTCCTCATTAACTAAAATATCTAATCAGCCAATTACACGGCAGCAACTCAGTGCATTTAGACATGTAGGCATGGTCTAGATAACCTTCTGAATTTCAAACTGAACATATGGATTTAGAAGAAATGTCAGGAAATATCCAGACATTTTCTTCCAGATCTCTGGAAGAAAATGTCTTGTTGCCAAAGGTCAGGGGAGAATGGCCAGACTCCTTCAGATGATAGGAAAGCAACAGTAACATTCATAATAACCAAGGTATGCAGAAGAGCATCTCTGAACACACAACATGTTGAACATGGAAGCAGATGGGCTGCAGCAGCAGAAGACCACAGTGGGGGCCACTCCTGTAAGCCTATGATATGAAACTGAAGCTCACCAAAATTGTACAAAAGCACATTGGAAAAATGTTGCCTGGTCTGATGAGTCTCAATGTCTTGGCACACTTTAGTACCAACTGAGCATCATTTAAAGACCACAGCCCACCTGAGAATTGTTGCTGACCATGTCCATCCATATATCACCACGGTGTACCCATCTTCTGATGGCTGCTTTCAGCAGGATAATGCATTATGTTACAGAGCTCAGATCATCTCAGACTGGTTTCTTAAACATGCCAATGAGTTCACTGCACTCAAATGCCCTCAACAGTCACCAGGAAGGGGGTCAACCTGTTAATTATAAGGTGTAACTAATGAAGTGGCTGGCAAGTGTGTGTTTATGATAAGGCTGAAAAATGCTGGTAAGTGGAATTATATATAATAGTGAGTCCAGATTTTCATTACCAATACTGACGAGCACAAAGTACAATACAGATATTTAAATTGTGTATTATTATTAACATGTTATTAATATTTCATAATATTACAGTTACTGTCAGTATTGGTATAACTTTAACATTTTGCTGTCTGTTTTTGAATGTGGGTTTTCTTCTCCACATGTAAACACCATTACCTGAAAAAAATTACAAATAAGCATGGAAACTGTAAGATCTAGCCAGATGAAAGAGTCAATATTTACCATAAAATATGGTAACTTTAATGAAAGAAGCAGTTGCTATAAACACAAATGTGTTTAAAGACCCTATGAGACTGATTTCTTAGAAAGTAATTGGGCTCTGTTTCTCTCTCTCTCTGTCTCTCTCCTCTCACACACACACACACACACACATGAAGGTCCATACACGGGTGTGGGGTATCCGGAAGGGACTCTAATCTTAGTTGTGCAGCACTCAAACATCGTCTTGCTGCAGTGTCTACAGATAAAGCATATGGATCAACTTGTGTTTGCCCATCGAATGATGTAAGACGAGCGCTACGTATCTAAACACTCGTGCTAGAAAAAAGAAATAGCAGAATCAAAGAGAGAGAAAGACCTGTCAAACAGTCCCTCAGTTGTCATGAGCACGGTTTAAAGGAGCATTTGTTCATGTTTATTTTATTAAGAACAACTGGTGGAAAAAAAACTCTACTGGCAAGTAGTTACAGCAATTATTATTTCCTGTCATAGTGTCCCACGCTCATACATGTGTTACCTTTTGAAGTCGTTTGCAGCCTGTAGGCCTGAGTCTAAAGACCTTGTGCTGTGGGACAGTTGAGCTATTGATTAATATTAAAGCACACTCACAGTCGAGTCCTTTTATTTGACTTTTCTACCAATCTTATTTTTCAGTTCTTTAAAACAGATGCTAATGTGTAATGTTTGGATTGCGTGACACAGGCTTGTGCTGTTGCTCAACTGGGAGAACCACATGCAACCATAGGCTAGTTTCACTACTGTGAAATGTTTCCTCTAAGGGGTGATTTTAACATTATTTGCAATCCAAAAACAGGAACTCTGCCATTCGCACAATTTAACCCATAAATTACATATAGTAAGAATGAAGGCTCTCTTTTGGTGGCTGGCACCGACTCTTTCTGTTACTCTTCTTTGCCTGTACTTAATGTAGTCAAGCTCATTTGCTTATGTTAAACTGGTTAAACCTTTTACCGACATATCCTATCAGCAATTGGTTCTGGCAGATCTTTTGATTGGATTAAAGTGTTCCAACTTGGATTCTCCCCATTTTCTAGATGAATGGACCTCCAAAAAATATGTGTTATAACAGTCTCAGCATTCTCGGCTTCCAACTTTTTAAATGTTAGCAGTATGGCTTCTCTTTGTCATATCTGTAAGCTAAATAGGTTTGGGTTTTGAGCTTTTGCACAGACAAAATAAGATGCCCAAATATGACAGCTGTGAAGCTGTGATTGTTTCACCATTTGGGGCATTTCATACATTAGAAACCACATTAATTAGCATTTATAATAAACATTACAGCTGCCATTTAGTTCCCTAATATTTGTGAGTATTAGACAGATATTTTCTTTGTGAATTGTCATGGCTAAAATATAATAAAATGTCAGAATTAGCAGAATATTGTCTGCGTTTTTGTAAACCATGCCCACGGAATTAAAAGCAGGAGAGCCAACACTGAAACTGTGTATAGCAAAAATATCAGTAGCAGCCTAATTCAAAGGGGTTTTATTCATCAGCTGTGATGCTCCATGTTCCAAACAAAGAATGCTAAGGAACTCTAAAATGATGTCAAAAGTTAATTATTTTCCTATTCGAATCTCACCCAAATGTGCCCAACACCTCATCCCTTACACCCGACCAAGCAGTAATAAGATCCGATGATACTCACATCCCTTTGTCCCCATACGTATTAAAGAAATCCATGTGGTTACAGGCTTGGATCCAGCCGATGGTCCATGTCTCCTTGGCTGCTACTGGCGGCACCAATATTCGAGCGTTCGCTCGGAAGTGCGGCGTCCGGTAGCGCAGGACCACGCCGGATGCCTCGTCGATGCTGGTGGGGTTGCGAGTCGATGGAAGCGTTCAGCTCCAGGATGACGATACTGTCTCGGAAACTCTTGGGCTTACATCTGATACTCTGGATGCAGCCCATTGCATTAAATAGCAACACAGTCCACAACAACGTCCAGCAGTCTGGAGGAAGAGAAAGACGACATGGGAAACAGCAAGACAGTCACCACAGTTGGATCCACATCATGTTTCCCCCAACAGAACAAAAAAAGGTTTATCAGCACAAAAAGTGTGTATATGCAGCAGTCTGTCTCATGAAAAGCCATGCATATATATATTTTTTTATTATCCAAAACTACAAAAGAAGAAGACAGGCCTAGAAAATCTTCACAATAGAGCGCATGCTTTCCGGTAAAGAACGCAACTTCACCAAACCGGCTCTGGCACGAGAAATGTTCTTATCAGTGCACTGATGTTTTCATGCTGTCAGGTTACCAGACACTGAATGTAATGTACCACACAAAGTGCTGGCCTTTGGGCAAAATGCATCCATTTGGAAAAGTGCATGTGAGAGGTTCGGGTTTAATTCTGAGCTAAATAATTAACAAAAACTACTCATGTTACAGCTTGGCATCAGATTCTCTTGTGTGTATTTCTTTATGCAATCAAAAGATAATCTTCTGACTACCTCTGAACCAGCAGCTACGGCTGTGTGTCCCGCTGGTGACAAGAATCCAAATCACAAATATTGTAGGCATTCGAGAGTGGATGCCGACAGTTTCAAATGCCTCTCATGTAACGCGGAGCAGTCTGAAGTCCTTTTAACAAAAACATAAAATGTTTCGCCAGATCTGAAATATCTGGTTCAGTTTCCCAGAAGAAAAAAGTGTGCGATTCATGAGCATTTTTGTTGAATGTTTTGATACATCTACAGAACAGAGGTTCGTGCAGTGCAATTATGAACTGAGGTCTTTGTTTGTTTGTTTTAAGCCGACAAAAAGCAACATGCAAAAAAAGAAGTCTACCTATAAAACAATTCACTGGAAAGTCTCCAGTCTCCTCGGCGGGGCCAAATCCTGGAGAAATTCAGCTCACAGTTCTCCGGTCAGAGAGGTAATTCCGTTATCTCCTTCCCCGGCCGATCCCGTTATTTATTCCAACCACCCCCCACCCCCCACCCCACCCACCCCTTTGCAACTGCAAAGAATTTCACCGTCCCGTTAAAAGAAGTGGCATTTCCACGAGCGCTGACAATCTAGTCGAGTTTGAGACGGAGCACCGCAACATCCAAATGACAGCGCCGGGTCAACTTTTGCGCCCATTCCACAGGATCCGGTGTTGATTTAAAATAATAGTAATAAAAAATACATAGAAAATATGTACTGCGGTTCCAGCCGACAGCTGCAGTGCTCGGAGAGATGGGTTGCAGTTCAGCCTAAATTCCTGCACAGGCTGTCATTTCTCCGTGCTCGTCCCATCTCTGCCACAGCAGGTTCACCCCGACACGCATTGGTCTATTTGAGCTGCCTGGGAAGCAGCTTTAGTAGTCTTCTTGACGACACTTCCGCCCTGGTGTTTGCGAGCTTGCTGGGAAATGTAGGCAGAATGATCTTCACTCGGATACGTTAATTGTAAGTGATTTTGAGCGCGTGACTGAGCGGACAAAGGTCATGTAAGATGCGTTTCCACTCGGTTCACACGGTTTTAAAATATGTATACAGAAAATTAAAATCCATCTTCTAGGTTGACCAGTTTCTGTGTGATTTTAAAGAATCTGTCCACTGGCCTATCAATGGGTCAGTCAGCTTTGAATAGTAATTAATTATTAATAAACTATTTTTGATGTAGTGTAGCAGGAGCCAACAAATATCCGGATTGGTTCAATAATTATGTAAAATGTCGGTTATATGTTTGTCAGGCTAACACTGATATCATATTTTATTAGTATTTATTAACATTTTAAATTCTTTTTGTAGCTCTGTTGAAAATTCAGCCCCTATGTGTGATCAAAGCTGAATACGGTACAGCTATCAGCCTTTGCGCTGTCTGTTTAAGCACCTTGGAGAACTCCGCTCCGCGGCAGAGCGCTGCGCTGAGGCTGAATCGGGATCGTGCGTAAACTACGTCAAATCCGCCAGGATCAAGCAAACGCTGCACTGCCTGCGCTGCCTTGTCTTTATCTTTTATTGTCGACGGTTTTGTGACTGTTAGCTCTCTTCTGATCTCGCCTGCATTGCTTTATACCCGAATCTTCGCCCTCTGTATATCAGGGAGGATTTAGAGAGGTGTAGTGTGCCCCATGTCTCTGCTTCGCTTGGTAAGATAACAACACCGTGCCTTGCGTAGTCTCTTTGCACAATATTCTTTTTGCACCGGGGATGTTTTTCACCAAAGCAGTGGAGCACCTGTTAGTGGTGTAGCTGTGCGAAACGAAATGCTCATGTTGATATTTTATCTCCGTGCTTTAGATCGGGTTTCTCTGGATTGGACGAAGCAACTGCTATTCAATACACGCTTCCTCCCCGCATGGTATAAACACCATGGACAACGTGCATTCCAGAGGGTCTAAATATATCTATTAAGGCCACGGGAGGGGGAGGAGTGGTGTAGGGAGTTTATCCTGGGACATTTCACTGTCTCGCACCACCTTAATTATCTTCTGGAGATTGACAATCGGTTGTTATACCCACTGACGAGAACTTGGCCCCGTATCCCAATATGCCCTCCAATGTGAGATCCAGGGCGCGGGAGAGAAACAGCGTCCTGAGCAGACCTGAGTTTATGTCCCTCAACCATCAGCCCCTCTGTGGCGGTGGCCCCACCGAGAGCCGAGGTAGCTCAAGGCGACTGGGTCAACTCAAGCACCAAACAAGCCAGCAGAGTGAAGAACCTACCGACAGAGGCAGCAAGGACAGAAGAGAGTCCAACAAAATGCCAGAGGAAGACTGCATGCAGCTGAACCCTTCCTTCAAGGGAATAGCAATGAATTCCCTCCTTGCCATTGACATCTGCCTCTCCAAGCGCATGGGGGTTTGCGCCTATACGTCGTCCTCCTGGGGAGGCTGCCGCTCCATGGTTGCCCTGTTGGCTCTTACAGGGCACGGTATCACGTGGATCATTGGCACTATAGTGTGTCTCACACGGAGTAACACTCTGGCTGGGCAAGAGGTCCTAGTCAACCTGCTGCTGGGTAAATGCCACACCACACTCACCAACCTCTGTCCTTCAGTACCCAGAATGCACCACGCAGCTGTACCTGCACCCACAGTGACATGATGCTTTTTGTCACTTGTTTCCCCCTCACCCTTGAAACCAGCCAGCTGCGCCAAATGAGCATACTACAGTTTCACTGTGTTTAGCCCGTCAGTGTAGGGATTTATTCAAAAACAAGAGTGCAGGTGGGATTTTATGAGGGCAAGTTTCATAAGTGTTTATAGACTTTAAGTCATATGATTTAACTGTTGCTTTTATATGAGATTAGATGGGAATATAATGTCAACCTGCAGATTCAGAAACAAAAGGACTAAATATTACTCAGTCTCAGTTTTATTGAGGTTCTCTTACAGGTTATATTACATTATTTTGTCATGTAGGTGATGTTCAGTTTTGATTGAAATTGCATCACATACTCTTAAGTAAGAAATACTTAAGAGTATATTCTAATCAAATTGGTATGATTGCTGTGTGTGTTTGTGCCAATACAAAATGCAGTGCAATCTAATGCTACCAAAGTCAAAGTACTGAATCACTCTCGCAAAAACTGTGTTTTGCTGTACTTTTCTGTTGAATTGCATCATTCAACAATTGCTCAGAATCTCATCTTTATTAAAATATATGAATATGAAAATCAGTAGGCAAGATACAAGAATTTTCCTGCTGCAAATTCTCTGGTTTCCATTTGTAGTCTGCTTGTAGCTCGAGTAGAAGTGATCGATCACGTATGAGATGCCACTGGTTGCATACAGATAAACTGTGCGTGGCGAGAGCAAAAGAGGGAATACATTTGCTGAAACACGATCTGGAAACTGGTGATAATTTGGCTTTGTATTAGCTTTCTTCAATTTATCTGCATTTGTAAACAGTTATGGAGCAGGAAGTCTATAGGAAGCCCCTGTATTCTGGTTGTTCTGAAAACCCTGACAAATTGACCCTGAAGTCAACAGATTAGATCATCATATTAATAACTTTATTTGTATAGCACTTTTTAAAATAAGCAGTTACAAATTGCTTCACAGTTTGGATAAAACACAGTCTGATCAACTGCAAAAAGGGATTTCTGATGTTTCTATGTGTTTTTTTTATGGCTAATATCTTTGCTTATATTGGTAAATAGGCTGTAGTAATGTAGTTTCACATCAGTTCTTATGCAAGAGAAGAGTGCAGCCCTTACTGTGCGTGAGGAGAGAAGAATGCTGTGACCGTTGCAGAACAGTCTCCTTCAGCATCCTATGCTGGGATGAGGAAGTTGAGGACTGGAATAGGTCCTGTTTATTCGGCTTCATGGCGATGTGGTCAGTGTAGTAATCATAAAATTAAACTCACGAGTTCATTTAATGAAAAGTGCAGGAGGCGCTCAGTTAATCTCCAATTGCGTTTATTTTCCCATCAAAAGAATGAAGTCAAAAACACAAAGCTCCGGACCAGACGTGTCTCCCTGACCCTAAGATCAGTTCACAAAGTCTGGTGCTCTCTCTGTCCCTGAGTCTGGTTTTTATTACAGTTACACAAAGTCATAAAAAGGGTGTGGGTGCATTTTCCCCTGTCTTTTACAGTTGTCAGGGGGTTATCTCCTGTTTCCAACCTCCAGTCGCAATCCATCCTTGTGATCTTCCAACCCCCTTCGTTTCCTGAGCTTCCGCTTCATGTCGTAAACAAACAAAGCACCAGACACCACGCAGTTCTACCCTTTTATGTCTTGTTATTAAAGTCTTGCATGTAAATAAATTTTATATATATATATATATATATATATATATATATATATAATATATATATATATATATATATATATATATATATATATAACATAACCACTAATCTAATGTGATGACACATGCAAATTTGTCATCAGACATGGCCACATAGCAGTTGGAGAGGTCCAGGCAGGGTGGAGAAACAGCACCATTAAAATCCCTCTTGACAGTGTGAGCCACCACTTCGGCCCAGGATGGCAAGCAAGAGGAGGGCTAAAGACGCATGAGAGAGTCCCACACCACTGTGTCCTGGCAGGCTGCACTGAGCAGCACTGAAGTTTTACGCTGGCCGTGCGCCACATCTATGAAGCTGGAAAACAGCGAGTCCTTCATCTTCAGTTTTTCCGAGTTGTCGAATGTCAGCAGTCTTTTTATATGCTTTCATGAGCAGTTTATTGTCATCTCTGATCAGCCCTGCAATGGTACAGTGGACTCCTTAGAAGAATCTGGACCTTTTCTTACATTGGCCTTTCCTTATCTGGGCTCCGCAGCCACAAAAACAGCTTGCTAACAGATGTGGGTCCTCACATTTAAAAAAAAAGTTCATTATTGTCTCATTATGGTTATTGTCTCCATTAATGTTAATGACATAAAGCCGCACTACAGCAGCAAAATTTTGATCTCTCTCCATGAGATCAGATTGTTCAGAATATCTGGGGGACCTGTGTGTTTGCTTGTTCATGTGCAGGCACACTCACATGAACTCAGTCCCAAACACAGATTATACACCAGAAAGCAATACAAATCTTGTGGCTGAAGCTGCATTGAGCTCTGAGTGGAAGCTAGTAAATCTCTGGATTTGGGACACTGGTGAATTGTGTTTGGGACTTTTTTTCTTTCTCTTTTTTGCCCTAAGTGCTTGCTCAATATTTATTGGTCCGGTGTTTTTCTGGTCTATTGAAGTTTTTCAGGAGAAAATATCCAACCCAGTCAACAGTGGGCAGGGGAATTAACATTAAATACTTACTTAAGGTATGTTTTGTTTTTATTTATCAGGAAACTAATCAGCCATGACTGGTCTATCAGGGTTAGTTTGATTCAGCTCGCTGTTACAAACAAGTGGGCTGTGCTGTATAGAAATGTTTCTCCTTTAGTGTTATGAAAAGTCACTTTAGTTACAAGTAAAATCTGGGACTGTCTAAAAGACTATGAAACATGTCAGAAATGCCGAAAGCAGGTCTTAGCTGTGCAAAGGATGTTCCTATTTTTATCAAGTGCGGTGTGGCATAGCTTTCTTGTTTTCCTAGTCAGTCACTTTGTCTCAAAAAAGAGAACTCCTTTAAAAGCGGCCAGCTTTATTTCATGTTACATTATCAGCTATACATTGTCCAAAAAACAAAAGGTCCTGTTAAGGATTGAGAAATAACTGCAACACTATTTTTAACATCCCTTTCAGCACTTCTACGAGAATGAATTAGACAGAGTTCGGTGTGCTCAGAATAACCATCTCTGCGTGCTGAGGTGGAGCCCTGTATGCAGGGTGACAGTAATAAACAGACAGGATTAGGTCATGCTCACCCAGCTGTTGTCTCTAATTAATTTTTCATTATGCATGTTGGAACAGATAGCTCAGTATTTAGCATTATGTTTCAAGGGGCTCACCTGTGTAGCCTTCCTTCACTTCTAGTGGCTTTGAGAATTCAGCTACTTCAAGGATCAACCTGACAGTGTATATTTTTGTTTGTTTGTGTGTGTGTGTGTGTGTGTGTGTGTGTGTGTGTGTGTGTGTGTGTGTGTGTGTGTGTGTGTGTGTGTGTGTGTGTGTTAAATGCATAGAGACAAAACATTTGTGAAGGGTCTCAGTTTGGAGCAGGGGATGTCTGTTTGAGATTAAAATATCAGCTATCACTGGTTTTCACAAGGGAAATTTTAAATATTTTCCTCCTTTTAGCTGTCAGGGTGGATTCCCCAAAGGCGCGAATGCCATCAGCAGTAAATTCTCAGTCTGATTACCAGCTTGACCTTTGCTGCATGTCATTCTCTTGCTCTTTTTTCTTGTGTTTCTCATCTGTCTCCCCTTGTGCTTTCCCAATAAAGGCAAAAATGACACACACACACACACAAAACCCACCTGCATGCAGCCCCGAAAACACAAAGACTCCTCCTTTCTTAGCCGGGCATTATTGGTTCTTCCCACGATGCAAGTTAATGTGTGGCACCCTGACCTAGTGTCTGTTACGTACACACCTGCTACACTTCTTAGAACTAGAGTTTTCATTCTTGAAATAGGAGGTTTGCCTTGAACAGCAAATCGGAGTTCATCATCTCAAATCTCAGAAGATATACTTCTGAGAACTAACAGCAGTGCTGACCAACATGTGATGTCACATGTTCTATATATCAGCTGGGATATGTCACACTGATCAAACAGCTTTAGGTCCTAAAAACTAAGTTTTTCAAAATCCTTTGCGGCATGTGATACACAGAGTCTCATCAGTGGATGGGCCGGCAGATGAGGTCCTAGCTGCTGGAATTTCCCCTCTGAAGTTTAGTAAATTGAGGAAAAGGGACCTGTCATCTTATGCCAAAACGAAGCTGTAACAAACCCAAAAAGCAATGAAGCAACAAATTGCAAATAGAGCGTCCAGTGATCGTGAGACCCTGTAGGGCCTGTAATGCAGAAAAAATTCATAGTATGAGGGTAAAATTTTGTATGCCCTCCTTAAATAGACTAAAGTCACTGTGCAAAGAAAATCAGCTGCTTCTAAGGAAGTCAGAAGGGAGCTTTTTCAGATTGAGTTGATTTTGTATAGAATGACCCATTGTACTGCCTTTATAGAGCTGGTATTGACCCTGAAATAATGGTCCCTTTAGGATAGCAAGTAGTGGGGCAGTACAGCCAATATGTCAGACACTGGACAGATATTTAGCTCAGGCTCAATTGAGCCAGTGTGAAGATGGCTGACTTGAAGTGGCTTTAAAGATGGCCACAGCAGAGATATTTTGGAGAGTGCTGTGGAGTTATAAAAAGGCTTCTACAATGTCTGGTATGTGGACTCGGAGCAAATGCTACTCATTGGTTAGTACTGGTCACCAGGATATCTATTTACATATTTACTCCAGTTGTTCTGTTTTATGTGAAGATCGGCCAAATGGGCCAGAAGCTTTAAAAAAAAAATACATGAATGAGTTGAATTTCATTTGATTTTACTTGTATTTGAGGATTTTTGAATATACACCCAGCCCTGTTAATCATCTCACAGCCTCGCCGATGTATCCAAGGAGTTAAAGGAGATAAAGTAATATCACTCACAGTGGCCATTTTTCTGCAGAATGATCACTTTTACCTTGAAACTCCTTTTATATAATGCCAATAGCAAATCTTTACTTATTTAATTATGGTTTTAAATGAGGACCTTTACTTGTACTATTATTTTAGTTAAACATTCACTTATTAAACCACTGGCTTTATCTGTCACTGCCTATTCATACTATCTGGGTTGATGGCTTTCTTTATTTCATGATAGCCCTCATCCTTGATGTGATGACTGTGGCTGGAGTCCAGAGACTGGTGAAACGCAGAGGACCCTGGGAGATGACGCCGAGCTTCCTGGACTGTGTCGCCATGGACTTGTACTCTTTCCCTGCTGCCCACGCCAGCCGGGCCGCCATGGTCTCCAAGTTCTTGCTGTCCCACTTGGTGTTGGCTGTGCCGCTTCGCATCCTGTTGGTGCTGTGGGCCTTCCTGGTGGGCATGTCCCGGGTGCTCTTGGGCAAACATCACCTAACAGATATGGTGTGCGGATTTGCACTGGGCATGCTCCATTTTAGTTTGATGGAGACGGTGTGGCTCTCCTCAAACACCTGTCAGACTCTTATTTCCATAAGCACGCTGAGCTGGAGCCCCTTTTTCTGAGCTTTTGCTAGCATACAAGGCTTATTTGGTACTTTAACCTTGCAGATTGAAATACTTACAGATGGGTGACAAATTAAAGGAAAAACAAGAAACCGTGTATTAGTAAGGTGATGGGCCAACACTTGCTGCCAGTATAGCCTTAACGCACCTTGGCATTGACTCAACAAGTCTTTTGAAACTCCATTCTTATTCCTTCAATTGCTTTTTTTTCTGGAACCTGTACCCATAAGGCTCATGTTTTTAGTTTTTTTTTCCTTTAAATTGTCACCTATATGTTAGCAGGAGTTGCGAAGCAGATTTTGCAGCAGTCGAAAGTTTTTTTTATTGCCGGGTGCGAGCAGGAAAGCACTAATGTTTGGATCCAGATGCTGACTTGCATGCAATTCCCAAAACAGGAAGGTCAAAAGACCTTCATAACGCTTCACAAATTCGAGGATCACACTGCTTCATAGTGTTAACAAAACACTAACAGCCACAAGCAAAATAAAATAACTGCAGACTGACTACAGGTTTTCTTGAACATGTACTTGAAGGAATAATGGTTTGGATTTTCTTTTTTTAAGATTTTTGAAATATATTTAAACTTTTACAACTCTTTTATAATTTAACCTCTATCAAGGATGCTAACTTCCACACTATGTCAGTTTTTTCCTTATGTTTTAGGAGAGTAAAACCACATTGAACACTGGAGTTTACTGTTAGGCTGTATTATTGGATGCAACATTCAAGTATATAAAGTTATGGCAGTTTGGAAAGTGCACATTGTTTATAAGTGGCATGACTGTTATATTTGTGTATTTCTTTTGCTGGATGTTTATCATATTTGAACTTTTTTTTTTAATTAAGCTGTTTATGTACAGCTTATCACCCAGAATTTCATAATTTTTCTTACACTATAAAATATAATTTCTATCAATGTGCCATTTGTGATTTAATGAGTTGAAATTGTATTTGAAGCTGATATTTCTCCGCAGCGCTTTTTATTAAAGGTCTTTAATGGTTCATTAAATTCTCCACATCAGCCAAACATATGTTTATGGGTTGTCAGTGATACCGATTGATGCCTCACTAAAGAAAATGAAGTGTATGGGTGCCAGAACAGAAATATATGTTTGAAATATCAGCTGTGGACATGTTATGCCTTTTTTCTTTTCTTTTTTTTAATGGAGCCTTCAGATGAACTCTGCTGTGATCTGATTGGTTTAGTACGGTTAAACATGTACATGAATTTGTGCTGTACAGGGATCTGTATATGATGTTTTTACAATGTTGTTCTATCTCAATAAAACACAGTGGACTGTCACGAAAATGTGAATGTGTTTAATTTATCGGTGGCACGAGAATGCCAGTAACAGAATTTGTTGTTTTATATTCATTTTCATGTTGAATGGTTGTTTGTTTGAGATTGTTACTCCATTCTATCTGTGATTAAAGATTTAGGCAGATTGTGGCAAGTCGAACGAGGAAAAAAAACATTCAATACAAGTCGATAAATGGTGTTTTCTATTCAGCAGTAACTTATTTGTTATAAGTTAGCCTTCCAGAACGAGTTGTTTGAATTACTTCAGGCATCAAGAGGATTGTAAAATGCCTCACAGTCCACATGTGGACAGCATACTCAAGAAAAAATGTATAAGTTATGGTACCACAAATGTGTCCATTTTTGCATGGATTTCCATAGGGACAGTGTAAGGAAAGGCTTTCTTATATGGAAAGCCATTAGGGGCAAATATAACCAGGTGTTCTGGAAGAATTTTTGCCACATTTTATGTTGTCCTGCCTTATTTTTACATAATTTCTTTACTTGACAGGTTGGAAAAGTGGCAATATTTAGCCCTAACAGCTTTCTATAGATGCGACTGGTTGAGAAGTGGGCCAGAACAGGAAAAGTAGCCTCGCCGATATTAACTGGGAATGGGAGATGGGTGAATTAAAAAAAAAAAAAGATTAAAAAAATATAGTATGCAAAGTACAGATGGGGACTGCAGTGGACACTTTTCATTGTTTTTAAACACTCGGTTTCACTTCAGCTCTTTGTATAACATAACTTCACTCTTCTCCATGGCTGGCTGGTGCAACACACAAGCACGAGTACCCACAGACCTGCTTTACCACATATTTTGTAGATTCCCTCCAATAACAACAGATGCTCTCTGGATTCCATTATCATGCAATAAATCCTACACATTGCAAGGGTACATAATGCGCACTCACTGGCCTCTTCATTAGGTATGCCTGTTGAACTGCTCGTTAACCCAAATATCTAATTAGTCGATCCCATGGCAGCAACTCAATGTATTTAGACATACATGATCAAGGTAACTTACTAAAGTTCAAAGTGCGCATCAGAATGGAGAAGAAAGGTGATTTGAGTGGCTTTGAACACAGCATGGTTGTTGGTGCCAGACGGGCTGGTCTGAGTATTACAGAAACTGCTGATCCACTGGGATTTTCCCACACAACCATCTCTAAGGTTTATAGAGAATGGACTGAAAAAGAGAAACTATCTGGGAGAAAATGCCCGAGGCCAGACTGCTCAGAGCTGATAGGAAGGCAAAATAGCCCAAATAACTATTCACCAAAGAAGTGCATCTTGGAACACACAATATGCAAAACCTCGAGGCTGATGGGCTACCACAGCAGAAGACCACACCGGGGGCCACGCTTGTCAACTCAGAACAGAAACTGAGGCTACAATTCAGATGGGAGCCACAAAACTGAAACATGTCAAACTGGTTCCTTGAACATGACAGTGAGTTCACTGTACTTAAATATTCTCCACAGTCACCAGATTTCTGTCCAATAGAGCACCTTTGGCATGTGGTGGAATGGCAGATTTGCACCATGGATGAGCAGCCAGCAAATCAGCAGCAAACGTGTGATGCAATCATGTCAACATGGACCAAAATCTCTGAGGAATATTTCCGGCACCTTATTGAATCTATGCCATGAGAATTAAGGCAGCTTTGAAGGCAAATGGGGGTCCAACCTAAAGAAAGAAAAAAAGAGATTGTTCATCTGTATTAAATTTTCCTGTATTATTATAATTTAGACTAAAATACTTATGTAACTCACTGGTGGGTGTATGACAGGCTACAGTTTCTGAGGCTGGAGCCTATCCCAGCTGCCCCCCATAGGGCGAGCAGCAGGGTACACCCTGGACAAGTTGCCAATCTATCACAGGGCAAAACCTAATATGCAGCATAAGTTAATTACAAAATCAACACTAATAATTAAATGGCAGCTAAAACAAGCTGCAGTAACTAACATTAGATTTATCCAGAAATCAAATTAATGTGCTGATTCAGACTGTTGTTAATACTGTATAAATCTTCCTGTAGCTCGCCTGTCACACTTTTCTTACAGGAAACCGCACCAAGGCGCTGGAGAGTGCTGTGAAACAAAAAAGCAGGAACAGAAACTGGTTTCAAACTGTTCAGGCAGAGAATCAGATTTTCACCTCTTCTTCTAAAGTTTGGGAACTGAGGAACTATTGTGCAACTATATGTTTTATTGAATATCTAGTGGTAAATGTAAGTTAGTAAATGTTATGCAGCAGACACAAAAATACTCTCCTTAATGCAGGGGCCTCTGTTGATTCAGTAAAGAGTAATTCTGGTGATTGTGAGTAAAATGTTGTCATCCTTCAGTGTATGACTGTGAATGTCATTTGATGAGGATTAAAAAAGTGCTGCGCAATAGGCCATGAAAATACTTTTGCAAGATACTAATGGATGGATGGATAGAACAAAATATCTGGTTGAAAAGAAGCTATTGGGTCATGTGCAGCTTTAACAGGTTAGGCGGGTGCTCCCTCTAGAGGAACCTGCTTGACTGCACTGCCAGAAATTGCGTCCAAATACACAGTGGGCTGTGGTGGGATAAAGTGCAAAAAGAATGACCTATTCCTAATTCCTTATCACCTTTCTTTGACCTCCATGGAAAAGGTCATGAGATTAAGGGAAGATTTAAATGGCTTAGGAAACGAGACTTGGGGTGCTCAGAGAATCTCGCTGCACTTTGTTGAACACTGCTGTGTTGAAACCTAAAGATGGAAAAAGCACACCTTAGATTTTGCCCCAGCAGTTCTTACCATGTTGTTTCATGCAACCTATATAAACAAGGACAACGTGGTGAAGGCGTCCATATTATCTTTGTGGTTTGTACCCCTCGTGCCTGTCCTGAACCTAAATGCTATATTAACTTTTTACATATTTGTAATATTAATTCACAAGCTTGGAAATGAGCTTGCACTTACTAGTTTTACTGACCACTCGGCTTTATCGATCTCACGTCTGCACCAGTAAACCAATTCTGAATCATCAGTTAACATGCATGTCTTTGGAGGAGAAGTGAGCACACAGAGAAAACCCACCAGACTCAGGAAGAACAAAGGCCCTAGGGAGGTTCAGCAACTTTCTGGCAACTTTCTTGCCTCTCTATGAAATCGCAGTGCTAACCTCTGCACCCTAACAGCAATGTGTAGGATAGATACAGAAGGAAAATCATGAGAATGTCTTGCATTTACAGTGCTATGAAAAAACAGCACTGTAAACCTACACTTGGCCCAGTGTGAAAAAGTAACTGCTCCCAAAACCTAATAACTGCTACCTTTGGCAGCAAGAAACTGCAGACAAGCATTTGTGATAAGAGTCGTTCACATTGCTGTGGAGGAATTTTAGCCCACTGAATTTTGCCCCATCTGATTTAAGTCCAGACTTTGACTAGCTCACTCCAAAATCTTCATTTTGTTTTGTTTAGCCACTCAGGCCACTTCAGGGCATGAACTGATGGCCGGACATTCTCTTTCAGGATTTTCTGGTAAAGAGCAGAATTCAGTGCTCCATCAGTCAATTATGGCAAGTTGTCCAAGTCCTGAAGCAGCAAAGCAGCCCCAGACCATCACACTACCACCACCATGTTTGAGTGTTTTTTAGGAAATGCTGTGTTAGTTTTACACCAGATGTAACAAGACTCGGACCTTCCAAAAAAGTTCAGCTTTTGTCTCATCAGTCCACAGAATATTTCCTTAAAAGTCTTGGAGATCATCAAGATGTTTTTCTTGCAAATGTGAAACAAGCCTTTATGTTCTTTTCAGTCAGCAGTGGGTTTGCCTTGGGATTCTCCCATGGATGCCATTTTTGCCCAGTCTCTTTCTTGTAGTTGAATCATGAACTCTGACCTTAACTGGCACAAGTGAGACCAAAAGAGAGATTCACCACTGTTCCAAGTTTTCACACAGGACCAAGTAGGTTTGGATAGCATTTTTACTCCTAATCAATAAAATCATCATTTCAAAACTGCATTTTGTAATTACTCAGGTTATCTTTATCTAATATTAAAATTTGTTAGATGATCTAAAATATGTAAGTGTGACAAATATGAAAAAAAAACAGGAAAAGGGGAAATACTTGTAACTTTAGCAGCAAAGCCTTAAAATTTAAATATTCTTTTACCTAATTTCTTTCAGCATATGGCTAAACACAGACTTAGCACCTCAAAATCTAGGGAAAATGGTGCAAAACATGTAGCCTTTACTCTACTTTTAGGATCAGAAATTACCCTTCATATACATGTCTAGATCTTACTTGAATTTCACTATACCCTTACTTCTGATAGTGTAGACTAACTACTGGAAACTGAGTTACTTCACTTCGATCATTTTGATGTATCTTATTCTGTTTAATTGTAGATTTTTCCAAACTAATGTTACAAAATACTTCAAACTAGGAAACAATAACAATAATGATCCCCCCCTGATGAGCTGGAGGAGGTGGCTGGAGAGAGGAAGGTTTGGGCTTCTCCGCCTATGCTGCTGCCATCTGCACCCCGTCCCCGGATAAGCAGAAGAAAAAGGATGGATGGATGAATTTAACAGATAAGATTAGTCTGCATCCTTGCTTCATTCATTCCATGATGTTATCTTGCAGTTTTTTTAAGTTTGCGTTAACAATGAAGAGTCCCTCTAAGTCTCAATGTTTAGAAATGAAATAAATTTCCTGTAAAGTGAGCTCTGATGTAATACACCTGCTGTATCCTCTGCAGTACAACTCTCTTCTGACACCAAAGTTCCAGATAAGCGTGTTTGTGTGTTACAAGCAGCGATTCTTGAATTTTGAATAAAATTAAATACTGGATGGTCGAAATATTTTGTCTTATATACCAAAAGCAGGGTAAAATTATAACAAGCCAGGTAAACAACAAACAGAGCATATTCATACATTTCAAAAAATAACTTTTTTTTTTAACCAGCCAGACTAGCCATACTTTCTGGTCATTTTTTAAAGTGGTCTTGAACAGTAGTTCTGTAGGCTCTCTGGAGGTCCTTCCAAGTTTTTCACTCATTTTCAGTCCAGTCCTTGTACCTGACCATTTTCAGAGGAATGATTTTTGTTTGTTAAGCCACTTAGCACTGACCTATGAATCATTCGAGCCTAAAAAAAAGCACCTAAATCAAGGAATGACCCAGTGTTGTGTCTACACATAACAGACAACTTTAAATTGTATCTTTAGGCACTTTGTTGCTAGCAGCCTGTTGCAATAACACATAATTTCTTCCGACTTCTTTAGTTGAATCTATGAAAAATGGCAACAATAAGACAGTTTGCCAGGCATAAAAAAATTATATTTCTGCACCAAGATGATTCTTAAAGAGCTGTCTGCCAAAAAAAAAACTTGGCATATCTTGGCATGCTGTGCAGTGTGTCCTTAAAATAATTTGAGGAAACTGGACAAGTGGAGGGCAAAAGAAGAAGTGGCAGGCCTAAAGAACTATCTACAGCAGATGAACGGTATCTGAAAGTCATGTTCTCTCTGTGTTAGCCCTGTGAAACACTGGCGACCTGCCCAGGCTGTACCCTGCCTCTCACCCTATGGCAGCTCAAAGAGGCTGACGCTGATGGGAGTGATGGTTCAGCAATGCAGCAGGTAGGCCTGTTCAGGGACATGACCAAGGATCAAGGAACACAGGCAATCTGCCTGCTATGATGTATGGTTTGGAGATGGTGGCACTGACAAAAAGACAGGACGACAAGGTGGAGGTGGCAGAGATGAAGATGCTGAGATTTTTATTGGCAGTGAACAGAATGGACAGGATTAGAAATAAGTACATCAGAGGGACAGCTCAGGCGGAGCACAGGGAAAGTGGATAAATTGGACAAAGGATGTTGAAGATGGAGCTGCCAGGCAGGAGGAAAAGAGGAAGACCACAGAGAAGATTGATGGATGTAGTGAAGGAGGACATGCAATGGGCTGGTGTGACAGAGGAGGATGCTAGGGATAGGGTGGCAGATAATCTCTTGTAGCGACCCCTAAAGCTTGGTTTTATTTTACACTTTAATTTCTATTTAACCACTTTCACAGTAAAATATTTATGTTGTATATAGGACACATTGGAAAATATATTTTCCAATATATATATAAAAAATATATTTTTAAAAAACACTGCTGAGCTTTGTTCTACCTGGGTTAGGGTTATATCAAGAGGACTTTTGTTTGGGGTAAAGAGAGTGGATAAACCAAGTGAAGTGTTTGTGTAATATCTGAAATCAGCCGACAGAATGCGATATTATGCTGCCGACGTCCTCCGGCGACGTATGACGTAGTGAGCCGAGCCGATCCAGCCTCCACTCTCCCCTGTTCATTCTCAGGCCGGGTAGGACCCCAGCAACAACATTGCAATCGGTTTAACCTAGGAAGATTGGGCTGTAAAATCGCAAGCCATCCTTTGAGTAGAAAACATTTTGTGGAAATTTATCACCGCCACTGATCAGAAGACACCCCAAGTTGTTGAATCGGTGAGTTATAAGTGCAGTTAGTTGTGTCAAGCTCCCGTTTCGCTCGTCTTCTCCGCTGCCCAGTTTTATTGTTGCTTTGTTCCTGGCAGCAGCCATTTTTAATCGTCTTGTCCTACATTCCCATCGCTGTGCTCAGGCCGTTCAGAAAGCCAAGCGCGGTTGGAAAAAAATATATAAACACAAGTCCGAGTGTTTTGTAGAGAATTTCCTCACAAAAATAGGTGCTCATGTAAATAAGCACTAATGTAGAAGCACTGAAAATCCACCGGTTGTGTTTTGTCATCTTCCACTGGAAGTTTAACGGGATTGGCGTTTAGCTAATTTTCCAACAAGCTGCGAGAGCCGAGGCAGTTAGCTAAAGCTAAGTTAGAGCAGTTGTTGGAAAAAACAGAAACATGAAAAACAACAATTTTATGTGTCCTCGTCGTTTAACTGTGAAGTTAAACGACTCTGCAGGACACTCACTACGAACATTTGGTGTATACATAGCCATTTTGGGTTAGCCAGCAGTTAGCATATTTTGCCACCGAGCACTAGCAGCTACATCTTAGATCTTTACCAACGTTTGTGTGGCTCTGTTACAGTTTAATATATTGTTAGGTCGTCTTTGGGATTTTTACTAAAAAATACTGAGATGATCGTTTTTTAATCTACCCGATGATTTTTTTGTTTTTGTGCAGCAGTGTCAGTTTTGTGCTAGTTAGCATTTACGCTAACTTGAGAACACTAACGAGAGGTCAGACGCAATTCTTGAGTCCAAATTTTTAATTTATGAATACATTGCAGCCACTTTGATTGATTATGGTAGTTTCTTTTGGCTTTCTAGTAGATGTGGCTGTTAAAATTCTGACAAAGTTGGGGGTAGATGCGTTAGCTGTCAACGCATTAGCTTATACATCTCACTAAATTACTTAATTTGTGGTCTTTGGAGACATCGGGAGAGTTTGTTTTTGTAGTAGTATGAGCGACCATAACGAAGTGTGTTAGTGCATAACTAAATTCAACTTGATGCACATATTGTTGATTACAAGACTAAAAAGCCTATGCGGAGCTTTTAACCGAGCGGCCTCCCCTGTGCTATAGATTGACGGGTATTGGCTTCAAGTGAGGATATTTACCACTATCTGTATTTGTAAATCCAATAGTCCATCAGTTTTAAGTCTGCTTCACCCAATGTACACATGAAAATACGTCTACAAATCTATGAACGTACATTTTGTTTTGGTACTGTTTTGACACTGAAATATAAGCTCAGGGAGCCATCCTAAAAATGTTTGACCAAGTATAACAACAAGTGTCAAACAGAAAAACGTCTTGTTTTAAGCTATTCAAATAAAAAGTTTATATGAGAGTGGAATAGAGATCAATAACTGTATGTTACTAAGGCTTTGTGTTGCTTAATCACATTGAATAAGTAAGTCACCATAATGGGTTTCTTAATCGTAGCTTCTGTAAGCTTAATGTGATGTTTCTCACTAAAATCTACTTCAAGTTAAAACAGTGTGTGTAAATATCCATCCTTTCTAGAGAATAGCTCAACATTGACTAAAGAATAGATGGAAATGGAGTTTCAACTAGCCAGGAAAGAGAAGGAATTCTTGGCATGGAAACATCATGACACTTCCTGTCAATAAGGACATGCTTGTGTTTGATTTGAATTTAGCGTGCCAGATTATTTTTTACAGATCAGATTGCATAAAACTTTTTCCCATTACCCATAGAGATATGTAGCAATATAGGTAATTGAAATTAGGTGTCAAGATCAGATTTTGGGACACAGTTCTGTATATATTTTTATATACCAAAATATTTTGAAAAGCCAAGATGCAGTATAGCAAAAGCAAGGTTCCTCACTATAATACATATACTTTTTTACTTAATTTTTTCAGTGTGAACTGTGTTCTGTTAGCTATCTGTTTTTTTTTTTTAGCCGCTTGTCCAGTTCTGGGTTGTGGGGATGGTGCTCGAGCCTAACCCAACTTTAACTGAGCCACCAGTCTATCAAAGGGCTAACACATAGAGGCAGATAACCATTCATGCTTATATTTAAACCTGCAGCCAATTTAAAATCACCAGTTAACCTAACATGCATGTCTTTGAGCTGTGGGAAGACGCTGGAGTACCCAGAGAGAACCCACACATCCACACAGGCTCCAGATTTGAACCCAGGTCCTTGTTGTGGTGACAGTGCTGCTCTAAATAAGTACATAAAAAAATAAACAAGGGATGTGCTGAATAATTGGTGTCTGGTTTGACTGTTTTTATTTCACACCAGTGATTCATGAAACAGCAATAGGAAAGTTTGTGAAAGTATAGGCCTTAACATAAGATGACATTTTTCTTGAAAGTTTAAGGGGAAAAAAATATGTCATTGCTTTTATTTTATTTTTTTTAGCACTAAACATGGCCTGTTCACAATATCAGATATTAATTTTGGATTGATAAAGTGTCTTCTAAAAACTCCTAAGGTATGCTTTTTTCTTTTTTTTTCTTTTTTTTAAGCTTGCTTGTTGTGAGGGTAATTAATGTTTTTAAAGTTTATTTATAGTGTCTCACAGTTAGCCTTTAAATGTTTTGCTGGCCGAGGTTACCTTCAAAAGTATTTTGAAAACTTCAATTGAAGATTGTTGGTGCTACATAAAGACGCATGCGTGTTTAAAACTAAGGTCTATATGTGTCAGTGGCAAATGTTTTTTTTTTTTTTTTTTTGGATATGTTTTACATCATGTCTCATGAAAGCCATAGCCTGAACACATTTTGTTGCTACAATAAATAAATGAATGGTCTTTTTTTTTTTTTTTTTTTTTACGTTTTTTACGTTTTATTGTTATTATTATTATTTTTAGTTTTTTGTGCAGAAATTTACCAGAAAGAAAATTTATTTGAAAAGTCAATTATGTCATGTGGTCTCACAGGGCTCCAAAAGCCAGTCTGTAAAACAGATTTGGACTGCTTCAGAGAAAAGTGAATATATCACAGAAAAACTCCACAAATATGGGCTTCATGTTTTACTGTATATTGTGGTTCAAGTAAAAGCTCCTTTCAGCTCTTCCCTTATTCACTAGGGTTCACCACAGCAGATGGATCCACATATGCAGCTACTGCCCAGGAAGTTGTGTTTCCTCCCGGTCTTAAACCAGGGCTTTCACTTGTTAGGCGAATGTGTTATGGTTCATTGTATATTATTTAAGTAATCACTTAAATAATGATCACTTTCTTCTCCTTAGATTAATAGTATCTCAAGAAAATGATCCTAATAGGACAGGTGTATGAGTGTTTCCTATCACCCAAATACTCTTTCTTTGCAATTCATGTGGTAACTCAAGGGGTTATCTTAAAATTTGCCAGTATAATATTGTCACCCTCTTAAAATAATGGCCTAAGCCATTTTTTTTCAGGTTTTTCAGAAAAGACAAAAAAACTGACCCAGATATAAAAAAAAATTGATGATTTAGGCAAAAATAAAATTTTCTTTAAAAACTGGCATAGGCATAGAGTGTGATGAGATATGAAATTGAAATTTACTTGAAATTATGCAATCTGTAGCAGTGAACAATGTATCATCAACTTTTAATCTTGCTCACACTTTTGGATCATGTCTACTGCATTGCTTCTGAGGTGCTGTTAAATTTATTTCTGCAGCAAATTCTGTAAATAACTGTTGTTGTCCCTGCCTCAGAAAAGCTGCCGGCATCCGGGCTTAGAGGTCAGGTGTAGACGGGGAAAAAAAAACTTAACTTCAGTTGAAGTTAAGACCCACAACAGATGGTAGTGTACAGGTGATATTTTTCTTATTTTTCATATTTGCTTCAAAGAAAGAAAGGTCATAATGGTTTCAAAATAATTTTATTTATATCACATTTACCCCCACTTTAAAGGTATTTTTTATGTGGTCAATGATACTTGTAAAAAGCATCGGCCATAAATATTTCTGTTCAGGTGTCTGCACCAATGCTTGCATTAATCTAGCTGGAAAGCATAAAATCCCAATTAGTCAACTTGTGTGTGTAAAGAAGAGAATATTTACTTCCATCACTTTTAAATAAAGGGATTATCATCTGTAGCTGTTTCATGTTAAACTGTTGGTTAACACAGATCACCATACGGGTGTTATGGAGTACTTCCTTGGATTTATTTGTTAATGTACACAAATTCATATAAAATGTTGGTCTTTTGATTCTTGGTGGGTTTTAATTTATAGAAATGCATTATATGTGGTATATAGAGACACATTAAAATAAAACCTTGACCATTTGGGCTATCATGAGGGAATATGGTGGCCTTGTTTCATTGTGATATGGAAGGCATTTTGGTGCCATGGTTTGAATCCATTTCTTCCCTCAGTGAGAAGGGTCAGTGCAAATCGGTAAATGGTTGGATGAAACTTGATTGCCCAGCAAAGAGCACGTGGGATCCCTAAATGGTTTGATCATATGCTGTCACCAGGTCTAAAATGAATCAGACACTTATGGGAGATATTAGGATGTATGTATTTGATGTGACTCTCTACCACCACCATCAGAGCATCAAATAAATGGAATATCTTTTGAAAAAATGTGGTTTCAGAAACTTGTACAATCAATGTCAAGGTGCTTTAAGGCTGTTTTTGTGTTAGATTTTTGGCCCAATACCCTACTGGCTTACTTGAAGTATATCAAATTATATATTATTTATTGTTAAGCTTGTAATTATGTCACTCGTGCATTTTTGTAAACCTGTACATGTACAATATCTCAATTACAATTGGCTGTGTTTTATAGTTGTTTGCTGCTTGGTCTGTATTGGCATATTAACACTGAATATTCCCAAAGATGGCAGATGAACATAATTTATTCCCAAGGATAGGTTTTTGTCTTGAGTGATGTCTATACTGAAGATAGGGATTTCTTTTCCTCTTTGTAGAATCAGAAGGCATTGGGAAGAGGCGCAAAGAAAAATTTCCATACTCGATGACATTACATCGCAATGTCCGATCGTTTGGGGCAAATAACCAAGTCCAAGGATGGGAAAAGCAAGTATTCCTCACTCAGCCTATTTGATAAGTACAAGGGAAAATCAATAGAAACTCAGAAAAACACAGGTAAGGGGCATTTTGTTCCTCCGCTCAGTACTTTTTTTTTCATCTGTTGTCTTGTTTAAGCCCCTATGCTAATCTTGGTCCACCTGTATCTACATGTGTTTGGTTTCCTAGTAGTTCCGCGACATGGCTTGCAGAGTCTTGGCAAAGTGGCCACAGCCCGGCGTATGCCCCCACCAGCTCACCTGCCGAGCTTGAAGTCTGAAAACAAAGGAAACGATCCCAACGTGATTATAGTACCCAAAGACGGTACAGGATGGGCGAACAAGCAGGAACAACCCGATCAAAAGAAGTAAGATGTTTTACAAACGCACTCTCGCTAATAAATATATTGTTGGTCAGGTAAATTAATTATGCTATGCGATTTATTTTTTATTTTTTATATAAGTTTTACACACCACAGTAGCATTACAGTGGGGGTCTAAATGCTTTTATAGTTAAGTACAGTGGCTGAAATGTTGTTCCTTAAACACCAGCATCGATCTTAAACTCATATTTTTTCAGGGCCCAGTGTCAGGATAAAATAAGTTAAATTCTTAATGAGACAAGTCAGCTCTTCAACAGGTCCAGTCTATGAAAGAGAGGCAGCCAAGAGGCTTTTAGAGTGTTTCTTTTCTTTTGTCCTGAATGGTCACAATTATTATTTCTTTTTTGTAGTTCTGTTGCATCAATACCACAGCTGCCGGAGTTGCAGCCGCCGCTGGCTTTGCAGAAATCTGTCTCCAATCTTCAGAAGTCCTCACCGGTAGCCAACCAGGAGGTGTATATGCATATACTTAGTGTTATAAATCTGCTTGATATATTTCTTGCTGATTTTCACCAGAATATCAATTATTTTTAAATGTTTTCAGTTATTTGCTCTTTGAGGTTGGATGGTGACTTTGTTTTTCTTAATTTTGCAGAACACAAACACAAGTGGACCAAAGCAATGGGCCCAGCTAAATGGAAAGGCAGTAGAGCAAGATGGTGAGTCATTCTGTAATTCAGAATAAGGTGTTTAACATCAAATGATGTTCGATTGGTGATTAATATAATGTTCAAATTTTAATCCCAGTTGATAAAATGCTTTTCTCTTAGCTCATCTCAGACAAGCAATTTTCTTTATGCCATATCTTTTGATGTCTACATCAGGTTCAAGGGCCTCAAACCGACTTCAGCCCTTCTCTCACGAGGAATTTCCCACACTGAAGGCAGCTGGAGAACAGGACAGGGCTGGCAAGGAAAGAAGCGGCTTCGATCCGTCGTATGGGCCCGGACCAAGCCTCCGCCCCCAGAGTAATTTCTGTTCTTGCTTCCCATCATTTAGAACCTGGCAGGATTACAGATAAAAATGCCTCCTTGAAGGCAAAGTATTAAACTGGCAGACATTATTTTTATTTTATTTTTAAGCTAAAAATATAGTTTAATAGCTCTTGAGGAAATAAAGGGAAGAGGGCATTTTATTCAGAATTCCTTTGACTGACAATGCATGCCTCTTGGCGTCATTTACTTTCATAGTTAACAAGCAAGTGGACAACTTTCTCACAAAATGACTACTGACTCACACCCACCACCCCTAGGCCATGGCCCCTCTATACAGGGTGGGGACTGATTATTCTGGATTGGATATTTCTGATACAGAGAGTGTTAATTGACTCTTTGATGTTATTAATTCTTCAGATTAACACATTGAGATAAGATGAAAAAGCTTTGTCAGTATTGAGTAATAATGATCTTAAATTATAGTGATGTTATTTGTACTTTGGGTGCACTTTGACATTTTATCAGTTTAGATTGGTCTAGTCCTCTAAACTTTTTTCCTCCTTTTTCCCCACTTGAAGATGTGACAAGCTGGAGGGAAGGTGGTGGCAGGAACCTTCAGCCCTCATCCCTGACCCTCAGCTTGCCAGCAGATCCTGAGGGTAAGCTCACTGCCCTGGCTGAGACTGGCACCCCTCCAGCCTCATCTCACCCCTCCTCTGCCACAGTCACCACCCCTTCTAGTACGGTGACGGCTCAGTCACCAGGCCTTGACCCCAAGGAGCCTTCCCTGCGACCCGCCCAGCCTGTCCGCAGAACAGCCGTCCCTACTGCACTGCAGTACCAGCTTCATCACACTTCAACTGCTGTCTACCATGATATGTTGCCTGCATTTGTAAGTATTGTATGACTCATAACGTTACAGGTCATTATGTGAAAGAAAATAACAGTCTTCTTTTAGATTAAAATCTATTTATTTGACAGTTGCATGCCTCATATAAACATCCTGTGTGGTCCTGCTGTTTTCAGATGTGTTCTAAAGAGACGCGTGAAGCCACAGGTACAGACCAAGTTTCCACCACCGTAGCAGCCCCAGCCCGATTTGACAGCAAACCAACTTTTAGGCAGAGCTACGCCAAACCTGAACTTGTAAAGTAAGTTCTTTTTGAATATCCAGGTAGTTACCCATTATTCAGCAGTTTGACATAGAAATCTGGGATACCTGGCAGTTGTTAATTTGCTACACTCTGTGATTGCAGCGGTGACGTAAGGAGAGAGAATCGCTTTGTCCGTGCTCCACCTCGACTTTCTTCACAGCCAATCCGTAGACCTGGTGACCGACCACTTCGCCCAGCCATTATTAATCCAGAGGATTTGAAGGATCTGGATGAGCTTGACAATGACTGTGAAGATGGATGGGCTGGTCAGTATATCTTAGACATGTTAATTGTTCTGCAACACCTTTTCACTGAGTTTCTTCTCTAGCTGATGAATATCTTTTGTCATTTTGTTTGTGAAGTACTGTGTGCTTCAGGGTGAAACTAAGCTTCCTCACACAAACTACAAACAGTTGTTTATATCTTCAAAGCAAGGCCAAACTGAACAGAATCAGACAGGTACAGTTTATTTAATTATGCAGCTGCTGATGAGATGTATCTGTAGCTTTTTAGTAAAGATATTCTGGTTGAATGTTGTAGAGTAAGTGGAATGTAGGCCTACCTGCTCAGAGCAAAGCAAGTGAATTGTCAACCGCAGTCTGACAGATACATGGGGGAAAAAAGGGCTGCTTTAAACTGTGATTCAAAAGAACAGGGGTGCTGTTCTTTATGATAAAAACCCAAGAAAACAAAATTTCCCCTGCTGAACCTCACAATTAATATTAAACCACTCTGTATAAATGCAGCCAGAAGAATATAGTTTAAGACTCACCCTAATTCACTACTGTGACTGTTTTGTTTTCCCCCTGCCCACAGGACTTCATGAGGAAGTTGATTACAGTGAAAAGCTCAAGTTCAGTGATGATGAAGAAGAGCACTCTGCCAGTGATAAAAGCAAGATCTGGTAAGAGTGTGTCCCTAAAGGCTGGTTATTGCTCTAAACACTCCCGTTTTGTCTTTATTTAAAGAGTTTCTGGCTTAATCTTTCTTAATAGGGCTGAGTGGGAGAGGGAGAGAGAGAACCAGCGGGACTGCCATTCCTCCCTTAGTTCAGGGGAGGCATCTTATCCGCAGGAGGGCCCGGAGGAGAGTTATTCTTACCAGCATCACCACCACGATCCTCCGAGGAAGACCAACAGCAAATATCTCTCTACGGACAGCCAGGTAACTATGCACAAGGCAGTATTTTTCCATTTCCTCTTCGGCTCTTTTGGGATTACTGATCTATGATTAAGTTATGATGTTCAGTTAAAATACACCTTTTTCTTTAATCCCTTTGTAACTGTGGAACATTATAGAGACACCATTATAGAGCATATGAATAGATGTCTGCCTTCACATACCCTTGAGTGAGTCTGTCATTATGAATTAGGAGATATGACCTTGCAGTAACCATAGTGATATGTCTGACCACTTTGTACTTGCCAAGTCTTTTTTCGTGTTTTTTGGTTGCAGTTCATTGTAGAAAATCTGTCAAACCACTTGCCTAAAACAAACTAAAGATAAACATTAACACTACAATATTTAATTCTCTCTTCAATAAAAATGAAGTTTGTTCTCAGTGTGATTGGAGTATTGTAGCCAGACACATTATAGGATAGACACTGTAAAGAAGCAGACCAAGTGTCCTGTGACCCACTGGTAATAGTGGGTTTGAATGTAATCTGGGATAAATAGTTACTTGTAATCCATCTTTAAAAAAAAAAAAAAAAAAAATTGATTCAAATAACAGCTAATAAACCCCTTTTGAAAAAGGTGGACATGAATTGAATGATTGCAATACTAAAAATTTAAAAATGTCAATCTCCAAGTAAATCACTGATCACTGAAGTTCTCCCCCTTTAACTACCTCTGTTCCTCCTCTAGGTCCAACAGAGAAACCAAGGAGAGCCACCTGCTGACCAGGATGATCATCAGCGGCAGTCTCAGACTCAGGCACCAGCTAGGGCCAAATATGTGTCACTTGAGCTGTCTGAGGCTGTTGAGCGAGCTCGAAGACGGCGGGAGGAGGAAGAGAGGAGGGCTCGTGAGGAACGGCTGGCTGCGTGTGCTGAAAAACTCAAAAGGCTGGATGAAAAGTTTGGGAAGACTGAAAGGCAGACATCAAGGACGGAGGATGGCCAGAAGGAAGTAGAGGGCAAAGAAGTTCCACTGTCCCCAAACAGGGAACCGAGTAGAGGCCACCATGATAACTGGCAGTACAACACAAAAGGTATAAGAAAGAAATGTGCAAGTAGAGTTCTTAGGTCTACCTATTTTATATATATATTTATGTGTGTATGTGTGTGTGTGTGTGTGTGTGTATATGTGTGTGTATATATATATATATATATATATATATATATATATATATATATATATATATATATATATATGCACACACACACACACACTGCTCAAAGAAATAAAGGGACACTTAAACAACACAATATAACTCCAAGTAAATCAAACTTCTGTGAAATCAAACTGTCCACTTAGGAAGCAACACTGATTGACAATCAATTTCACATGCTGTTGTGCAAATGGAATAGATAACAGGTGGAAATTATTGGCAATTAGCAAGACACACTCAATAAAGGAGTGGTTCTCCAGGTGGGGACCACAGACCACTTCTCAGTACCTATGCTTTCTGGCATGATGTTTTGGTCACATTTGAATGTTGGTGGTGCTTTCACACTCGTGGTAGCATGAGACGGACTCTACAACCCACACAAGTGGCTCAGGTAGTGCAGCTCATCCAGGATGGCACATCAATGCGAGCTGTGGCAAGAAGGTTTGCTGTGTCTGTCAGCGTAGTGTCCAGAGGCTGGAGGCGCTACCAGGAGACAGGCCAGTACACCAGGAGATGTGGAGGAGGCCGTAGGAGGGCAACAACCCAGCAGCAGGACCGCTACCTCCGCCTTTGTGCAAGGAGGAACAGGAGGAGCACTGCCAGAGCTCTGCAAAATGACCTCCAGCAGGCCACAAATGTGCATGTGTCTGCACAAACGGTTAGAAACAGACTCCATGAGGACGGTACGAGGGCCCGACGTCCACAGATGGGGGTTGTGCTCACAGCCCAACACTGTGCAGGACGCTTGGCATTTGCCAGAGAACACCAGGATTGGCAAATTCCCACTGGCCCTGTGCTCTTCACAGATGAAAGCAGGTTCACACTGAGCACATGTGACAGCGTACGAGTCTGGAGACGCCATGGAGAGCGATCTGCTGCCTGCAACATCCTTCAGCATGATCGGTTTGGCAGTGGGTCAGTAATGGTGTGGGGTGGCATTTCGTTGGAGGGCCGCACAGCCCTCCATGTCCTCGCCAGAGGTAGCATGACTGCCATTAGGTACCGAGATGAGATCCTCAGACCCCTTGTGAGACCATATACTGGTGCAGTTGGCCCTGGGTTCCTCCTAATGCAGGACAATGCTAGACCTCATGTGGCTGGAGTGTGTCAGCAGTTCCTGCAAGACGAAGGCATTGAAGCTATGGACTGGCCCGCCCGTTCCCCAGACCTGAATCCAATTGAGCACATCTGGGACATCATGTCTCGCTCCATCCACCAGCTCACGTTGCTCCACAGACTGTCCAGGAGTTGGCAGATGCTTTAGTCCAGGTCTGAGAGGAGATCCCTCAGGAGACCATCCTCCACCTCATCAGGAGCATGCCCAGGCGTTGTAGGGAGGTCATACAGGCACGTGGAGGCCACACACAATACTGAGCCTCATTTTGACTTGTTTTAAGGACATTACATCAAAGTTGGATCAGCCTGTAGTGTGTTTTTCCACTTTAATTTTGTGTGTGACTCCAAATCCAGGCCTCCATTGGTTAATAAATTTGATTTCCATTGATGATTTTTGTGTGATTTTGTTGTCAGCACATTCAACTTTGTACAGAACAAAGTATTCAATAAGAATATTTCATTCATTCAGATCTAGGATGTGTTATTTGAGCGTTCCCTTTATTTTTTTGAGCTCTGTGTGTGTGTGTGTGTGTGTAATATATAAAAACCCAAAATTGAGTCTGCTGGAGGACTTGATTTTGGGCTAATCCCTTCAGCTAACCCCATGTCCTTCCTGCAGCCTTTGCTTTGCCCCTGTTTTATATAAGATACATATTAAAAAAAACAATTTGCACAAATTACAAGTATGTGTTGTGATCACTTGATTTCCAGATGGAAGTGAGTGTCCCTCAGACAACTCACCTGGCCATAGTTACCGTGAAGAGTCTGGCTTCTCTACCTATCGTGGCAGTGAAGATGATGTTCCAGAGCCCTCCTCACCATCAGGAGAGTACAGTGGGCGTCATCCCTCCAAACCAGTGCCACCCCGCTTTCAAAAGCAACCACAACACCACCAGCAGCAGGTGAGAAGCAGCTGATACCACTCACCTATGCACTCCTAATCTTGGACTAATGCAATAACACTTCATTTTCATATTAACAATGCACTGTCCACCTTGATTAAAGAGATTTGTGAAATCAGGAGCTGCACTAAAACAAATGTGTGACAATAACCATGGGCATATATTGGGTTTAAAATTGCAAACTCCCTGCAGCTTCATAGAGGCACAAATTAGCCATCTGGAACAGCTAGTGTTACTGCATTAGGGATCTCCCAGAGACAGCTTGCTTGCTGACCTTATTATGCTGCATTAGGCTGCTAATATACCTGGGCAGCCCACGCAAGTACAGTCTGTGTGTGGGAATCAGTCTCCTTCACAGAGAACAGCCACTTTGATATTGACCGTGATGGGACTGTGCTAGAGAGCTGAAGCAAGGAAGTTGAGATTAGTCTAAATTTTCTAATTTTCAATCTTGCATAATATGTTATTTTTTGAGAAGAGAATATTGAACATTTTTTTGGTTCAGTCTGAAATGTATGAGGATAAATGCACTTTTTTCAACTCTAAAAGAGTCATGGCATACTTGTAATGTTAAAACACTGATCAAATCCTGCTGACTTGGTTACCTTTGACTGCCAGAGTCTCATATAGGTTTTCATTTCATTTTTATTACAAAGAAAAAGGGACTGTGGATTTTGCCTGCGATTTATTGAATGTATGTGTTGTATGTATTATAAAGGAACAAGTGTTCAAGATGCAGCATTGGCAGCAGTCAGGTCACCCTAATCCATCAGGGTCAAGCCACGCCCAGCGGGGCTACTATCCTCCACATGTCCTTGGTTTTGATCCTCGCTGGATGATGATGCCACCTTTCATGGATCCACGCATGGCCCAGGGACGGTCTCCTGTTGACTATTACCCTGGTGCTGTCCATTCTACAGGTAAGCATTAAATCTGTATCTACTTAGAAGTATTGTATTAAAAAAAAAATAGGCCAGACAAATGTGAGACAACTGAAATTTGTCTCAGGATAGACAGGTTACAGCTTCAGTAATGCTACTTTTCCACCGCCGAGGTGCTGGTGCTCAAGCTAGTGCTGATGCTGGTTTGAATGAACCGACAAAACGCTTAAGAATGTGCCTGCGTTTCCATCACGCTTTGTGAACTGCTCATTTACGTATGAGTGTGGGTGGACACGGAAACAGCAAGTTCAACCTTAGAGCCCAACCTAATTCACAGCTATGAAAACTTTTCTGATGTAATACACACCATGCAGTGAAACAGCGGTAGAAAACTTTACACTGAGACGGCAGAGTCACGCCCTTCTGCTGCTTTCATCACATGTTCTTGGTTCGAGCCCAGCTAGCTTGCGGGGCCGGAGTTGAACCAGTTTTTCGACCGAGCACCGAGTGCTTTTGCGGTTCAAATGCCGAATGGTTCAAATGCTGGCACCGACTCTGGAACCCTGTCGGTGGAAAAGAGGCCTAAGTAAGCACAGGCACACTGGACATCGGGGTTTTATACAGTTAGATATATGTGATTGTTTGAATTTTAGCAGGAATGGTAAAGCCTATGGTGCACCAAGATCACTTGAACAGTCCTGGTTCTGATGAAGGATGCCATCCCAACTTGCCCCAGGAGAGACGAGCTCCTTCCACTGAGCCTTACCCAATGTGGAATCAAGATGGCTACTCCTTGCGTAGCTTCACTCCACCTTACCAGAGACAGCGTGAAAGCTCGGAAAGCAGACATCCTGATGAAAGGTTGGTTATTATGTTTGAATTCTGCGATCCTTAAATTAAGGACCTGTTGTGTTTTGATCTGTGAAACTGTCACTTCAATAATTCCTTTTAGTCTTCTACATTCATTGATTATTGCAGAACTAAAAGATTGGCATTATTTTTAAGTGTATAGAGAGGATTTAAAACTGTAAGGTCTGCCTTTTTTAAAGGGGCTTCTGTTGATGGGCTGTGTGTGTGGTCATTCATAACCTTTTTCTTTTCCTTCTCTCTTCTCATATCCACAGAGGTGATATAGCCTCTTCCCAACAGGACTCCTATGAAGAGAGGGCCAGTGATTGTTTGACCCACACTCAAGATGATCTCTCCCATCACACTTATCCGAGCCGAGGCTTAGATAGGGAACACCATGACCAAGGCTTGCTCACCACTGCTCAGAACATCTCTCAGGATCATTCAGAGAGTGAATACCCAAAGCAAGAGTCTAGAGACAAGCATCTGAAAGATGGCCTTGAATCTCATGACGAGGCCTTAGATGGTTCCACAGACAACTGGAAAAGAGATGGAAGCCAGAAACAAGATGGAGGGCTTAACAGTGCCCACAATCAGTGGTCTGAAGCCAGTTCTAGTTCTAGTAGTGTCAACCAGCCATCTGAGGCTAGTGGACGGACCTTGATACGCAGAACCGGGCCCATCAAGAAACCAGTTCTTAAGGCTCTCAAAGTGGAAGACAAAGAGAATGAAAAGCCTAAACCTGAGCCTGAGGAGAAGCCTGTGCCATACAGACTAGAGAAAGAAGTCCTTACTAATGTTTATGACTTGAAGAAAGACAACCAGCCTGCCAACAACAGGCGTTCAGTATCACCTGTTGTTGAAAAACAACCTGAAGAGAGGCAGCGCCAGTCTCCAGCTCTCACCAAAGCTGACAGACCTCTGAGCACCCACAGTGATGACTGTCCGAAGGAGAACACCTGGAGCAGTGGTAAGAGCCAGGCACCTAGAGATTGTCAGGAGAACCGAGAGCTCCAGGCACCACGGCGCAATAACTGGATCTTCATCGATGAAGAACAGGCCTTTGGTGCAGTGAGGGGGACAGGTAGAGGCCGTAGTCGAGGCTTCAGGGAATTTGGCTCCAGAGGTGGAACCCGTGGTGGCCGAGGTGGAGATAATCTCAGAGGTGTTTATAACAACAATAACAACAGCAGTGGCAACAGCACTCAGCGAGCAGGCAGAGGTCGAGCAGCACCCAGGGATCTAATCAAGGTTGAGGAGTTTCAGAGGGGCAAGCCTCGCAGGCGAAATGTCAGTGAAACTTTGAGTGAAGCCTCAGAGTATGAGGAACTTCCCAAGAGGCGCCGTCAGAAAGGATCTGAAAATGGAGAAGGTTATACAGAGTCTGGGGAGGTCCGAAAAGCTGATAGAGACTCTTGGAGATCCAACAAGGTGTACACAGATGATCAGACAGCACCAGATTTCAGAGAGAAGACCAAGGTCACAAGAGGCTTTGGAAATCGAGTGCTGCCTCCACGACTGAACACTACTGGTAGTTACAGTCGTAACTTTGGAGGATCTAGAGATATTTCTACATGGAGGGGCCGTGGGCCCCAGTTTAGCAGCAGCAGTAGTGGCTCCATGCAAGAAAATGGTTATGGCCCTGGAGCAGAGTCTACTTACTCCCGCAGACCCCCAGTTGAGCGTGAAGCTTTTAAGTACACTCCTAAATTTACTGGCTCCTTCATGGAAAATGGAACAGAGGAGCGTGAAGGAGAATACTTCTTTGACAGTGAGAACCCTGACAGGCAGATTTTAAGGAGAAGGCGTCCTCCCCGTCAAGACAAGCCTCCGCGCTTCCGTCGTCTACGACAGGAGCGTGAACCTGGGTCAAATCAGTGGACAAGTGATGAGTACCTAAATGGAGACTTTGCAAATCCCTGGCCAGGTCACTCTAAAAGCACTGGGGATGATAACTGGCCCAGTGGCCACTACTCTGGACGTTCTAGCCAGCATGGCCAAACAGAGGAATGGGGAGACAGGATCAGACAACAGTGACTTTGGTGACTGGAGAGAGAAACGGGGTGGAAGTGGAGGCATTGCTACACAGGGCCATGGCGATATTCCCTCTGACTCTGGCCAGGAACCAGGCTCTGGTGAGAAGAGGGAGCTTTCCAAGAGAAGCTTCTCTAGTCAGAGACCATTGGTGGAGCGGCAGAATAGGAAAGGAGAACCATCACTGCTGGAAGCAAGCAAGATGGTGCGTGCACCTGATAATCCCCCCACCTCCTCTTCTAACAGGAGTGACAGTTGGCAGAATGGAGGGACTTCTTGTAAAAGGTGAGGTGAATAACTTGCTTCTACCAGTAGTCTGTTTAAATTACTTAGAAACCAACAACAGAGTATGTCCTTTGTTATTATGATAATGACTATTATTTTATAATTATGACACCATTTCAAGTGACATAAATTTTGTTTTGATAAAACACACACACCCAATTTGATCACTTTTTCTACTTCACGTTTACAGCAGGAGTCCAGATGAGTCAGGCTCTGTATACAGCATAGAGCAGCTGCCAGAAGAGAGGGAGCCCATTGAGCCCGCTGGGAAGAAATTAGACAAAGAGCTGAAGCCAGGACCTGTCAAAACAGATATTACTGAACCTCTGTCCCCATATGAGCTCAGCAGCTACCCAAGTAAGTCCAACTTTCTTTGACATCTTTATGGAACCAATCGAAATTGCACATTAATAAAAACTAAAATGTTGTAAATTATTCATTTTTAGTGTGTTGTGAGATTTTTATATTCCTCAAAGCATGTATTTTTTTTAGCTACCTTAAATTTTGTTACTGTGTGATTTTGTTTTTCTTTACATATTTGTAATTAAACTAGTTAAAAAAATAAAATGTAACAGCTGCAGAGCAGCAACCCCCTATGTTTCTGCAAAGTAAAATTTGTGTTTGTTGATGGAGTTTGTTGGCATTAACAGAGAAATCAGCACCCTGGTAACATGTTAGGGTCGTAAGGCCTATAAATAATAAAACACTTTGAAGTACTCTTGTCCCCTGACACGCTGAGAAAAAAGTGAATTACTTTTTATGCCAGTGTCCCCACAGCATTAGTACAATCCTGTTAGCACACAACACAGCTAATGTGGTGATCGGTTCAAATCATTCAAAATTAACAAACACACCAACACCTTTCTTTGTTTTACTTGCGCAAGGAGGAAAAACCTCAGCTCAGCTCTCAAGTCAAGGGAAATGACCTTTCACTGAACAAAGAGGAAGTGGTCTCCTGAGCGTCAGCTTCCTTGCAGCAGTTTTATTCCAGACTTTCACAGTAAAATCACGTGGGTTACATAAAACTCAGTTTACAACATGTAATAAACAGCATTCTTGGCTCTTTCCTTACCATATATGGTAGTAAGCATACCCTGGAATGTGTGAACGTTACATGGTGTACGTGACATACGTGAAAGTCCGTGTCTTATATGCATCTTATATGTGTGAATGTGTATGAATGTGTTTCCTGCAGGCTTCAAAATAAAACAACAGTATAATATAAAACTAATAAAAACAGAAGATATGATAACTCAATTGTAAACAGAAGAATGTTTACACAATAATTCTAACAGTGGCTAACATAATGATTAACTTTGATGCCATGCCTGTAGGCCAAAGCTATGTGGAAATTCTAGTGCTGAGGGATAACCGCAAGTGGTGGAAACAGATTTGCAAGCAATAAAGAAGTTCTGGATGGGGGTTAGTTTTTCATCTCACTTCAGTGCAAGTTAAACCCAGCTGCCTTTCTGTTTTATATTGACATCGATTTGTTTCTTTCTTATTCTCTGTGCTCACATTTACTGTATTTAACAGTAAATGTAAAAAGGTTTACACATTACAAAAATCTAAAATATTCACTTGTCTGCCTTCATATGCATATGAACTAGAATGACATCCCAGTCTTAATCCATAGGGTTTATATGATGTCAGCCCACCCTTTGCAGCTACAACAGCCTCAAATCTTCTGGGAAGGTTTTCCACAAGGTTTAGAAGTGTGTTTAAGGGAATTTTTGAAATTTCCTTCCAGAAGGAAATTTGTGAGGTCAGACACTGATGCTGGGTGAAAAGGCTCGCAGTCTCTGCTCTGGTTCATCTCAAAGGTGTTCTATCAGGTTGAGGTCAGGACTCTGTGCAGGCCAGTCAAGTTCTTCCACACCAAAAACTTGCTCATCCATGTCTTTATGGCCCTTATGGCTTTGTGCACTGGTGTGCAGTCATGTTGGAACAGGATGGAGCCATCACCAAAATGTTCCCACAAAATTGGGAGCATGAAGTTGTCCAAAATGTTTTGGTATGCTGACACATTAGGAGTTCTTTTTTACTGGAACTAAGCCCAACTCCTGAAAAACAACCCCACACCGTAACCCCCATGCACCAAACTTTGCACTTGGCACAATGCAGTCAGACAAGTACTGTTCTCCTGGCAATTGCCAAACCCAGATTCATCCATTGGATTGCCAGATGGAGAAGCATGATTTGTCAGAGGATTCATTCAGAGAGCACATCTCCACTGTTCTAGAGTCCAGTGGTGGTGTGCTTTACACCAACACTTTGCATTGCGCTTGGTGATGTAAGGCTTGGATGCAGCTGCTAAGCCATGGAAACCCATTCCATGAAGCTCTCTACGCACTGTTCTTGAGCTAATCTGAAGGCCACATGATGTTTGGAAGTCTGTAGTGATTGACTGCAGAAAGTTGGTGATCTCTGTGTACTACCTGTCAGTATCCACTGACCTCGCTCTGCCATTTTACGTGGCCTACCACTTCATGACTGAGTTGCTGTTGTTCGCAATCGCTTCCACTTTGTTATAATACCCGTATGCTTAATTTTATATACCTGTGGCCATGGAAGTGATTGGAACACCTGAATTCAATGATTTGGATGGGTGAGTGAATACTTTTGGCAATGTGGTGCCTATTTAAAACTTACGGCGCTGCTGATTATTCAGGTGTATTTATTTGTAAAGTGATCAACAAAGAGTCTGCAACCACAGGATTTTTTTTTATAACGCACACAGCATCTCCTCCTCCTTCCTCTGCAACCACAGGATTTAACATTCAGGTATATTCAGGTTCTGGGAGCTGTGTAATCAACAGTGTGTGTTCCTATGGATGGTGCTATCTGTCGATTACAGATCTCTTCCTGAAAAGTGTTGGATGCACCATTAATTTGTTTTAAAATGATAAAATATGGGACCTTTCAAATGATTCTAAGTTTTAAACTGTTGAAAGTCTGTAGTAGTTGTAGTCTACTGTAAAGGTAAAATATGATAGTATGCAATAATGGTGCAAGTGGTGGTATTTGTTGACACAAATACAAATAAGATTCAATCTGACAAGAACTTTTTTTTTTGTAGTTGAAGGAGACACAGGAGGACCGGGTTCAAATCCAGATGGATATCAGGATGCCTTGTCCAAAAAGCAAAGACGCCCACAGGACGATGAGAGGAGGAGGAAAGAACAAGGGGCACCTGTAAGTTAAACATATAGTGAATCCAAATGCTCAGTAATTATTATGAACATTAAAAAACAAAAGGTAGATAAACTAGCTTTCCAAATTAAATGTGTTAAATTCTCAAAGCTGTTATTATGACACTGTTGGCCATTGTGTGAACTGCAGTCAAGTGTTGTATTCTTGCCTCATGACTATGGCATCTTTTTATATTAGCCAGATGATTCCTAGCTAAGTAAGAGCTGGCAGGGATGCCTGGACGCTGGATTGTAATTTCTAGGAAGGGAAGGTGGCTACACTGATCCCTTAATTACACTTTAAAGAATTTTCGACAACTTTTAACAAATTACATTAGACATTTTTTGTTTATACTAAAGTGTTTAATGCGTTCAGTTGCGTGACATTTTTACACAGAGAACCTTAAAGCTTTTCCTGTCACTCATGTTAGGTACCAGGGAAAAACCGAACAATCACTTCCAAGATACCGCCACGCTTTGCCAAAAAGCAGGGAAGCATGAGCATTGAGCAACCTGAGGAAGGAATTTCTTCTAACAACCTGGGAACTGAAATCTGGGAGACCAACAGCTCAGGTATTTTTTTTGGTTAATGCTTTATTGATGTGTTTGTTCTTTAATTAAACAGAAACCTGATAAATACATAAGCCTCAACACACATACAGTGCATACAGTCAGAGCTATGAGTTTTAAGGCAATTATTTTTTTTTTGTTTTTTTTAAATTTTGCCTCTGTACACCATCACAGGGAATTTTAAACTAAACAGTGAAGACATGATTGAAGTGCAGACTTTCTGATTTAATTTAGGGGGTTCAACAAAAGTTTTGCATTAACTGTTTAGAAATGACAGCCACTGTACCATTTTCTGAGGCTGAAGAGTAACTGGACAGTTAACAGACAAGTAGTGTCATAGCTTGTGGTGACGCCTGGTTATTTTTCTATGACAAATTAAAGATAAAAGATCTACATGTAGTCCAGTGTACAAATAGAAGAAATATTGAAAAAGAACAATTTGTTATTAATATTATTCACAGTATTTAAAATCTAACAATTTAACCAGAGAGATTAAAGCTGATATTTCCTAACTTTCTGAATTATTATTTTTTTTGGCAACAGTTTAAGGACTTTGAAACAGCCAAACAGATGTTGTTAAAATGAGCAACCCCAGTGATAGCTTTTATTATAGCTTTGTGTTTTTCAAATATGTGCATTTTTCATAAATAACATTTATGTATCTGTTTAAGCTCTTTCAGTGCAGTCTTCAGGGGGAGACTCGTGGACTAAACAGGTGTCTTATACTGGGAGCGAGCCCAACTCTGAGGTAGTGTAATGCAGCTGTTAACAGAACTGCAGATTTTTTCCTTTTTTTTTTTTTTGCCTTATGATTGTCAAGTCACATAATAGTTGTAACGGTATTGTATTATTTTGAGAAACCTAAGCAGACTTGTAACTTTGTTTTTGGACAGGACTCCGATGCTGGCCCAGAACAGAATAAAGAGCAACACAAACCAGGGCCCATCGGAAATGAACGCTCCCTGAAACACCGGAAGGGCTCAGAAGGTGTTGATAGACTGGAAGGTGGCCCTATCACACCAGTCAATGGTGTGGACCTCCATGTGGACACTGTGCTGCCTGTGCCACCTATTGAGTTTGGTGTCAGTGCCAAAGACTCAGATTTCAGCCTGCCACCAGGTTCTACCCCAGTGCCCGTGTCCAATCCTGTAAACAAGCTTCAGGATGTAAGTGGGATTTTGGAGACATCTTAATAAAACTGTAACCATTAATTGAATAGTATCTGATTTATATATGTTGATGTATACATATTTTTTTCAATCTTTTTTTGTCCTTGTTATCAAACAGACGGCTCTGAATCAGAGTATCCCTATGCTGCGTTCCAACCACCTGCAGCCTGGCATCACCCTCAATCCTATCACCTTTCCCAGTGCTGACCTCACTCTCAAGGTATTCTAATTACAATCTCATGTTTATCTTAAATATAACTTATGAGTAATGCAATGCTTGTATGAGGTGCATTTAATGGGGAACATGAAAAAACTGTGACTTGAAATGTGCAACTTGGTTGTAAATGTTTCTCTCTCTGCAGATGGAGTCGGCACGCAAGGCGTGGGAGAACTCCCAGTCTCTCCCTGAGCAGGGCTCTCCTGGTGGCAGTGCTTCAGGTGCTCAGCCTCCCTGCAGTGCTGGCTCATCCACTGGTGTCAGCTACAGTTCTTTTGGAGGTGTTTCTATGCCACCAATGCCTGTTGCATCAGTAGCACCTTCCATGTCCATGCAAGGTAAAAATAGAATTTTCTTTTCCTGGTTTGATGAGAGCTTTATTCTCGAGGAGTAAATTAAAGCTTGTTTGGGTTCTGTCCCTGATGCAGGTAATCATATTCCCCCACTGTATCTGGATGGTCATGTCTTTCAAAGCCAGCCACGCCTCGTGCCTCCCACCATGACTCAGCAGCAGACTTATCAACAGGTAGGGGGGGGGAGAAAAAGCACCCATACAAACACAGGCTTGCTTGTGTACCAGCCAATTATCATGATGCTGCATGTGCTCACCCATTCAGGCGGCTGCAGCCCAGCAGATTCCCATTTCTTTACACACATCTCTTCAGGCTCAGGCTCAGTTGGGGCTTCGGGGAGGTCTGCCCGTCTCTCAGTCCCAAGAAATGTTCAACTCCATTCCTCCCTTCAGGTACTGCTAGCTTAAAGAATTTCCACTGGTCACATTAATTAGCTTCACTTGAGTCATATTTCATGTATTCAGTGAACAGTCCTTTTGAGAGTTCGAAAACATTTTTTTTTCCCACTCATTATGTTGACCTGCTGTGTCTTACCTCTTTCAGGTCCCAGGTTTACATGCACCCCAACCTGTCACAGCCCAGCCCCATGGTACTGTCAGGCGGAACCCCTCTCAAGGGCCCTTACTCAGCTTTTCCTGGGATGCAGCCATCAGACATGGTTAAACCACAGTCAGGCTCACACTACCAGCCTATGAATGGCAGCCAGCAGCTTGTCTATGATAGCCAGATGAACCAAGGCCCTGGTATGGGCTCTTCACAATTAATGGACTCTCAGCTCATCCAGGTTTGTGGGTTGCTGCAGTTTATGATCTTGTGCATAAGACACCTTACAAAGAGTACCCCTTCATATAAACAGAGCATAATTGAACAGTTTCCTTATATTATAAAACTTAAACTAAATTCTTCGTTCTCACCAGGTGACTATGCCCCTGCCTGGCTCCCAGCTGCGTTATGGTTCAGCTCAACAACATCTCATCCTCCCACAGTCCATCCAGCTCCAGCAGGGACAGAACTTGTCAGTGGGAGCCCCACGCCGAATGCTGCCACCGGGGTCCCAGGCAGCTGTTATGACTGGCAGCAGAGAGGTGAGTGTTACTGACTTCCATTTTATCCTTCAGAGCTAAATCTGTAAATTTTACATGTTACACCACTGACCCATAATAAAAATGTGCTGCAGTTGTCTATACACATTGACAGTGTGTCTGTATGTGTTCTCAGGGCTCACAGATGGAAATGAAAGGTTTTCAGTTCTCTGAGAAGCCCAATCATTCTCCAGGCATATCTGGGGGTTCCTACAGGTGAGTGGAAATGGTAGAAGTTAATTACCTGGACCTGCTAATACTCTAAATGTACTGCACTGTGTCACAGGGCACATTTGACTCATTCAGTTGTATTTCTTTTAATATCAGACCTGGCTCTGCAAGCCCCAGTGGGAAGCCCTCTGGTCCTGGGGGGCCTGTAGGCCCTCTGCCCACACATTTTGCTCAGCAGGTATGAATTTTTCACATATTGGCATTTATTTGTTAATAAAATATATTTATTGAAAAAATTTTTTTTTACTTGGGCCACTATAGGTTTTTCTACAGCTGTTTAATAGGCATGTTGTCTCAAAATTAAAGTTTTAATAACATGATTGGTTACACTTCCCTCCAAAACAATTTGAACAATGATGCCAATCCCTTTATTTTTGCTGTAGACTGAAAACATTTGGGTTTGACATTAAAAGATGAATATGAGACACCTCAACTTTTATTTCCAGGTATTTGCGTCTGGATCTGATACACAGTTCAAAAGATGGCACCTTTTGTGTGAAGCCACCCGTTTTTCTTATTAGCAAAAGTACTTGAACATGCGACTTATAGGTTTTTTTCTGCCCACGTGTGTCCTGTTGCATTGATTGTTCAACAAATATGTAGCGCTGAATGTCTACACCCAGTTTCACATTTGGTTTTTCATGTGCAGACTGTGCATTTATAGATAGAGGAGTAACTAACATGAAAACCAGAGAGCTGTCTATGGGTGAAAAACAAGCAATTGTGAAACTGAGAGAAGATGGAAAATCAGAGGCATTTCAAAATATCTGTTTGGACTGTCCTAAAGAAGAAAGCCGTCACTGGTGTGCTGACTAAAAGATGTTGAACAGGACCAAGGAACCAAGGAAGACACAATGCTTCTGTAATCAAGCTGCTAAGTGTTGTAAAGAAAGACCCTAAAACAACTGTTAGAGACATCAGCAACAATGTCATGGCTTCTTCTTTAAAGAAAAATGCAACCTAACTGATTGGGAGATCCTTCATCATGCAGCAAGATAATGACCCAAAACAAACTGCCAAAAGTGCAAAGACGTTCATCAGGGGCAGGAAGTAGAGGGTTTTAGATTGGCCTAGTCAGTCTCCAGACTTAAACCCTATAGAGCATTTTACCTGCTAAAGAGAAGACTGAAGGGAGTAACACCCAAAACAAACAACAACTGAAAGAGACAAGAAAAATGGGTGGCTTCAGGCAAAAGGTGCCATTCTTTGAACTGTGTATCAGATTCGGTTGTAAATGCCTGGAAATAAAAGCTGAGATGTTGATATTTTGTTTCATGTTGATTTTTTTTTTCTTTTCTTTTCATGTAAAATTCACTGGGCTCATTGTTCCAATACTTTTGGAGGGGCGTGTAAATGCACCATTATTCAATTAGAATACAGTATACATTTTAAAAAATGTATACATTTTATTAACAAGAATAGGCATTGACTTAACATGGGACGTACCAGTCTAAATTTTCAGCACTGATACTGTTGCGTTGGCTTCCCCTGATGCACAGCACTGATCAGACACCAGTGTTAATAAGCATCAGGTTGGACTTGAACATTACTTTTCTAACTTTGTAAAATAAAATGTAAAGTAAATACATACAAGAATATACACTCACTGAATTGGTAGACAACATATTTATGTCACTCACTGGTCTCAGTGTCTTTACTGCATGCTACTGCCAATATCAGGTCTAAATATTTGTTTGGAGTCTAAAAGTCAAGTGTAAAAATGTGAGTTCGGTACTTGCTAATTATTTGTATTTCATTTATTTCCCAACCCTTCACCTGCTTTTCCTCCTGTTGTTTTCCCTGTGACCAACAGGTCCCTCCTGCTCAAGGCAGCATGGTGATGCACATGCGGCCCCCCACCACAGGCCCTTTCCCTAACCCCATTCAGAGACCTGTTATGCAGGTCAACAAGTCTGTCATCATCCGCTCCCCCCTTACCCCAATCCTGGCCGTGACCCTTCCCACTCCACCCCTCCTTCTGCTCCTGAGCCCCCAGTAAAAGGCCCAGAGGATGGCATGAAGGTGAGCCACCCACTGTAAATATAGGTAATTTAATTTTTATCAATTTTCTTTTTCTCTATTTGAATTGCTGTTTGCATTTACTACTGTGTGTTTTGACTTAAAAATGCAAAGTTTTAGATTAATGTTGAATCTTTTTTTTTAGTGATATGAGAGTTTTATTCAGTAGTGTCAAAATCTAAACACTTGTTGGTACATATATATGTATACGCTTGCTAGCCACTGCTGTAGCTTTAATAAGTGCTCTTCTTTTTTTTTGTGTGTGCAGAATAAAACTATAAGAGAAGTACGCAAGGTGGTGGGAGAGGGCAAAACACCATCCGGGGGCATGACCAGCAAACTCCAGGAGCCCCTACCTTCCACAGGCCAAGCCAAACCAGCACGCACTGGAGCCATCAAACCCCAGGCTGTTAAAGTAGAAGAGGGCAAGGCATAATAATGGACCTTAAAATCCTCGTCACCACCAAGCCTGCCAACACAAAGCTCTTTGACCAGTTTCTGAGCCTTTTTAAAACCCACCTTATCCGAAGGCACCAAGGCAAGGGGCATGCAGGCAGACGGCATAATGAATTGCCCCCTTTTGAACTTTCAGAACTGGACACTATTATTTCACATCACTTATAGAGATATATAAATATATATAAATATATGCATAAACACAGTCTTTTAAACCGATCTCTTCAAGGTCCTCTTTAATTTATTATTAGTCACTTTTAAGGGGATGTTGGTAAACAGAAAAGACAGTTGGGGGTTGTTTTTTTTTGTGCGTGTTTTCTCTGAAGTGGGGAAAAGGAAAATGGCCAACACAGATGGTTAGTTTTCCATACCATTTTGCCAAACTGTATTTACTCCCTGTTTATGGACTTTATCCATTAAAGACTAGAAAGAAACTCGATACAACTGAGAAGCAAAGTCTGTTAAAACTTTTTTTTTTTTTTTTTTTAGCAAATTTGAAATGCAGTGGGGCACTCTTGTTATTTTTGGTATTTTGCCGGTAAATAAGTCATGACCCACACATCCGTAATAATGGTAAGACTTGTTTCATTAACCCAGGAAAAAAAAAATAATTGTTGGACATCACTGCATGTCAGCATAGCAGAAGTCAAGTGGATCACCTCAGAAATGCATCTTTTCTGGGCTACGTAACCCAACACATGAACTGTGGCAAAACTGCTTAGATTGGTAGAAACCCTTTTTCTTTTCTTGAAACTGTTCTTTGCTTTTAGATTCTGTTGCTCACTCTCTTCTGTATGTAAATTGAAAGGGAAAAAACAAAACAAAACAAAAGATGGACATTTTCCCAAAATCATGTTGCTTCCATGGGAACTTCACTGGCATTGACGGCGTGTGCATGTGATGTGTTGAATGTGTGTAAACTTGCAGGACACCTACTCAAAAGCTAGCAACATTTCACAAAGACTGTACCTGAACTCAGCATTTATTATGCCGACATGTACTGTGTGTGTGTGTGTGTATTTTGATCAACCACGCTGGAAACAATTTTTGGGCTCATCATGGAGTTTGGAGGGATGGGGAAGGTGGGCATTCACAATTGCTGTACAGGACACTCAAACAGCTGATTGAAATGTTTGCTTATTGCTTTGCTTGGGGTTGTAATGAATCAAACTCTCTGTTAATGAACATGTGATGTAAGTTACTTTTTTTTTTTTATTGTCATACATACCTTTAATGTGGGTGGTTTTTTTTCTTTTTTTCCCTTTATGGCTCCTGGAAAAACTTAATTTTGTTCAGATCCCACTTCAAAAGCACTGAGGAGAGTTGTGGAAAAACAGTCTCATCACTATTTGATAATTCAAAAATCTGTTATCTGAGGTGGCACTAGCAATAAATGCAGCCTAACTATAATCACAATCAGGGTCCAAATCAGTTTTTTTTTTCTTTCCTTCCCCCCTCTGTTAGAAGCTAATTATCATAAATGAGGGGTGTTTGCTTGTTGAATTAAAATCCAACCTTTTTGCTTTTTTGTTTTTGTTTTTTTCCTGCCTGAGCACAGCAGTTGCAGCAGACTACGAAGGAATTTTAAAAAGTGTTTGTTCTATTTGAAAATGTGAAGCTGATGGAATGATTTATTTTTGTTTCTGTTTTTTGTAATGGGTACTCATTTTGAAACTCACAATGCCCATGCCATAACTGTTACTGCTTACTATGATGCTCCATGACACTACAAATGTTTATCTTTATGACAGTGTTTCACTGGTATATGTGTATACGCATACTTAACTGTACAGTCGAGCCTTGTGAGCAAGGGGAGGCTTAAACCTACATTTCATTTTAGATATCGTGGCACTATACAGGATTTAATGTTAAAAAAGGTCACTGTGTTCTCAGAATGGACTGCTTTCACCTGTTGATAGGTTTGTCAGGCTTGGAGTGTTTTTGCCTCTTACCCCTTTCTGCAAAACATCTTGATGCTTCTTCATTGTACCTGCGCCACAATGTTGCCCTTTTTGACTTTTTTCTTTTTTTTTTTTTGTACTTTTAAGATGCATATTTCAGTTTTTGTCAGAGGACCAGTGCTTTCTACAGCTGATCCAGCATTCTATTTATCCTATCTGACCTTTATCCTTTCAGGTATTTGGTCATTACTCTCCCTTGTTAAAGAAAAAGAGCTTATTGAAAGAAAATAAATAAAGCAGTTGTGATTTCTTAAATGCATTGTTGTTTCTGTATTCTCACTGGTCCACCTCACATTCTTACAAAGGCAGCAATTATTGGGATGAGTAGCTGCAGTTTGTAGGAATATGCAGTGTCCTTGATGGCAGTAAGATTAGCTGTGTACTCAGTATATGTAACTGAGCTTCAAAAGAATATAAAAGTCAGGCTATGGCAGATGGGAAGTCACAATCAGTGCATTGCAAATTTGCAGAAATGTTGAAAAGAGTATCTTTTTTTGTTTGTTTTTTATAAATGCACTAATACACTTTTCTGTATCCTATTCTCAACCAGCCCCAAATAAATTTTCCATTGTGAAATAATTCTTACTAGAGCCTGATAAAGGTATTTTTAAAGCCGATGCTGGTCTATCAGCCGATTTTTTTTTTCTTTCAGACACGAAACATGAACAGAGTCCCCTAATATTTCTTATGTATAGTTATTTTAGTCCTTACTAAGATAATGACAGTGCAGTTTAAAAATAATCTTATTTTATTGTTAGAACAAGTGGATTACTTTGCTTGGATCAGCAGGTTTTCCTGGTGTTCCAAACACCTGTTGCCAGCAAAATAGTTGCAGAGTGCCCTCTGGCAGACAAACTATGCATCATCAACACTCAGAACATGGTTGAAGAGTGTTTGTCTGATCTCTACTTTTTAATTTTCAGTTTAGAAATGCTGATACTGATATACTGGCCTGGCCAATATAAAGAAGTTTGCGTGGACCTTTTTGCCATACATGCTTATGCCAAAGTATCCCTTCTCTTTTGGTGCTCATTTGTAAACTGTATCTGTTTAAAATGCTGATTTTAATGTAATACCAGGAATGAAATAAGACAGCTAATGTTTGGGTGTTGTTTGTTTTGCTGTTTTTGATTTATTGTGACAAAGTTACACTTTTTCTGGCTTCTTACTCTCCAAACGGGAAAAAAAAAGTGATTTAATTTTTATACTTTTTTTTTTAATAACACGTGGCCTTAGTTGTTTTACTTATTTTGTGCGTTACATTATTTTAACTTTAAATCAACGTCCTTAGTAACATAGTAACAACGCACCTGTGTGGCTCAGGCACGGTGACGTCACTCGGGTCAGATTCCTGAGATTTTTGCGGCGCAGAAGAGGCGAGTCTGGACGAAGAAAGTTTCTGCTTCCCGAGTGACTGCGAAGCCGGTACTTCCCACACTTCCCTCCAAGCATTTTGAGTATTTCTACGTAAATAAGGTAACTTTTCTTCCTTCTTCAAGTTTTTGTCACAGTCTGAGGACAGAAAGCTGCGCCATCTTCGATGTTTCCGCTGCTGTGCTGCACTCGCGCAACTACTGATAAACACTGTTAAACTACCGCTCACGTCTGAAACTCTGAAAACCGTCCTTGCTGGTTTTTAAACGGCGGAGCCAATCAACAAAAAACAAACAAAAAAAAACAAAGCAAAAAAAACTAAAACTAAACAAAAAACTCATAACACAACATACAGCAGCCATCTTTGCAGCATAAAATTAACTGATGCACGGAAACCGGCTGGCTGGAGTCACCATTATGTATTTTTTTTCCGTATTATTAATATTATTTGCCTATTGTCATCCTCACTTTATTAGGAAATGTGGAATGTTTTTTGACTGTGCATTTGATCAGCCAGATGCACGGTTGTTTTTCTGGATATCACTTTAAACCATAAATCTGAGATTTGCACTAGACAGATTATTGATTCTGTAAATAATAAGATGAACACTGTAGTTGTGCGGTCTCCATGAAGCGACTTGTTTTGAGGGCATTTAGGAAACGTCTGATGATCACTATAAGTTCATCTCCAGTGGAGGTGCAAGTTCAGTTGTGCGCGTAAATCATCGCTTGAAACTTATCACTGCCACGACAGAAAAGCAGAAACGCTGTCCGTTTGTATGCTGTCCAGTGAGCAGCGTCTTACTAATTCAGGACAAATAAAGATAAAGCCTAATTATCAAATGATTTATGTGTCTGTTTAAAAACAAACAAAAATCCTTCAGTGCTGCTGTTTTCATCCAGCTGCAAGAATTAAAGAGCCGACAAAAGGACTATTTTGTAGTATTTTATATTTGTCTCATATCTCCGTGTTTTCTTCTCTGATCCGAGATGACCACCAAGGGTGCTGCCAGGACTGATGAAGGTCTGATGATGATGCAGGAGCTTGACGACCGCCTGAAAGAGCAGATTGACAAACTAGAGCACGTCCGTCTTGCTGCTGTTGAACTGAAGGATAACTTGTCTGGGGTACTTTAGTTAAAATGCCTACCTGTAACATGAACAACTGTTTAATAAAATTGTATTTTAACTGAACTTTCTTCTAATTTTATGTCGTTTAATTTTAATTCAGAGCAACAGTGACCTAAGCCAGTCTGTCAGTGACCATTTGGAGTGGCTGAATCACTTGTCTGAGCGAGTTGAGACTCTTCACATGAACACAACTGTTTTTGTTCAGGTGGGAATGGGATGGAATTTCTGAGATGTTTGTGCACGCAAGTCCTACTTTATTTTTATGTCAGTAGGGTGACAGGAAGACCTGATTGATAACATCCACTACTGTGGTGACAAACAGTTGCAAGACTAATGAGTGGGGGTGGGGGTGGCGGGTGTTGATCAACTAAAATCTGAATTGGAAAGTATTAAAATATTGATACAGGCTTTTTTTTAATGAAAGGGTCTTCATTTCTTTGTATGCTTTCCAGATGAATCCAAAACCTCGTGCATTTGCAGGAAAACAGAGTTCCAAATGTGGGTACCGCTGGGGTCGATCTCCCACCAAGCAGATGATGCTGTCTCGGAGTTTGGATGGTCCCCCATTCGCACCCGACGTGGCAGCGATGCCGCCTCTGAAATGTCCTGTAATTGGTGACCATGCAAATAGTTCTATATGCCAGCTGAGGTTTCAAAATAACACATGAATACATTTGACATTTTTTTTATAGCTACATTTTTCATATACAGTATTTAATGTTTTTACTACATTTTTTTCTGCAGTGTACCATGTTGCTGAACATCCTGCAATTTTAATAAAGCTATGGCTTTCTACTTTTGTTTACCTTTGTGTAAAATTCTCTAGCCTCAGCTATTTTTAGCAACTTGAAAATTTTTTACACACATAAAAATGTTATAGGTGCAGTCGGTGAAACAGTAATGTCTCAACATTTTTTGAGAAATTGCTAAGAAGGAAATTTATTACTTTATTAAGATTATAATTATGCTTTGTTTCAAAAACTGCAAATGGTGTGATTACTTCACTCTTCTTTCAGCTGATCCCTTTAAGGGTCATTGCAGCAGATCGTCTGCCTCCATCTCACACTATCCTCCTCTGTCATACCAACCCTCTGCATGTCCTCCTTCACTACATCCGTGAACCTCCATTGTCCAATATATCAACTATCCCTCCTCTGCACATGTCCAGACCACCTTAGTCTTGTTTCCCTATCTTTGCCTCCAAAACACTAAACCCGAGTTTCTCCTCTGATGTAATAATTTCTAATCCTGCCCATTCTGGTCACTCCCAATGAAAATCTGAGCAACTTCAGAGCACACCAGGTCTCACTACCATCTTATAAACCTTTCCTTTCACTCTTGGTGCTATCCTTCTGTCACAAATCACCCCTGACACTCCACTTCACCCTGCATGCACTCTCTTCTTCACCTCTCTTGTGCATTGTCCATTTCTTTGGATAGTTGACCTCAAATATTTAAGCTTGTCCACATTCACTGTCTCTGCTCCTTGCAGCATCACCGTGACACCTGTCTCCTCATTCACACACACTTGCTTCTACTGACTTCAATTCTTTATGGAAATCTCATTCTTGATCATTTGCATGTTTGATTTGGCAGATTTTACGCAGGATACCCTTCCTGACGCAGCCCTCCTCATTCATCGGCACTAGGAGTACACTGGCTTGTGTGACGACTTCACACAAACCTCATATAAACTGGTATTTTTTAACAACTACAGTTTGGTTTGTTTCCGGTCTGACGCAAGGCGTGAAATCGCTGTTGCGCATTGGCCGGCAGAGGTCGCTGCTGTCTGGCCTGCATTAGGTCATTGTTAATCGCGCTGTTGTAAATAAAGCTTTGGCAGAACGCGTGGTTGATAATTCTGGAAGGAGCGCTTGGTTTGATAAAGTAGAAACACCTTTCCCCGAAGGAAAACTGTCGATACACTCAGCTAAATTTATTTTTATATATTTTTTTCAACGTTACGGGTATTGTGTGAACCCCGGAGAAACATGGCAGAAAGCGACTGGGACACGGTAACTGTCTTGAGGAAGAGGGGCCGACTGCTGCTCAGGCCAAATCCAAGCAGGTTAGTGCGAACGGCTCACTTCGTTTGTGTTGTCGTACTTGTACTGGAACACATTTTTCGGATATCTGCTTTACCGCGTGAAACAATCGTGAAGTCTATAAGTAAAAGCTATTTCTGTACGCGGGTGCTTGTTGAACGGCTAGGAACCGTCGCCCATCGTTCTGGTTTAGTTCAGTAATGAGAGATATGAACGTAACGTTGTCAATAACGTTAGCTAGCAAAACGGACTGCCTTGCTCAAAGGTCCGTTTTAGAGAGACTTGAGCCGTCTGTGTGAGTGTTTTTACCCGGGCAAACAACTACTATCCTCGGAGTATGCTAGCTAGCTAACCAGCCTTCCGGTACAAACTTACAGCATGTTTTCTTTTTGTTGTAACACATGGTATCATCAACAAACCAAACCTGGGACAGGGAACGGTTCCACTGAGTCCGAGGTAGCTTCTCTAATATCAGTGTTTTTTGATGGTTAAAACTAAGGCTTCTCTTCACAAATAAGTTTGTGTTCATTTATGCAAACTGATAGGCATGCTTGTCTGTAGACGTTTGGCTAACGTCTTTAAATGCTACAAACAAGGTTAGTTTAAACTGTAACCTCTATGAAGCAGTACTTTTATATTTAATCTTGTCTAGGTAGATGTTAGGAATCATTAAAATGACCAGAAAATTTGTGTATATTGGTGCAAAAATCTTTAATTTCTAAAGTTGAACCACTGACCATTACACGTCTCCTCCGTGAGGCCATTTTTTTTTAACATATATTGAAAGGACGGTTCAAGATTTCATATTATAGACATGTGTGGGTTGGTTGTGGTGTGGGGTGTCATAAAAGACTGGACTTTAATGTTAGGTCTCTGTGTATGTGAAAGCTGAAAGATTGTTTGTGCTTAGGCTCAGTTTGAGTGCTTAAGTTTTTTTTACACAGTCAATATTCTTGGATAACCAGATTTGTTACTTATTAACCAAATGACATGTTGTAATCAGAGTGTAGAGAGCCTGGCCACAGTGCAATCGCTTGCCAATGAGTCAGTGAGCTGGAATATGCTCTGAAATATTGTGACCTGTGTGTGGCTCATTTTTTTCCCCAGGCGATCACGTCTGCTCAGAGACGCGGGGAGGAAGTTCAAACAACCAAGAAATGTAAGTTCCTAATTGTTAGTTTAAAACTATAAGAACTAACTCAACTTGCTTACCTGTGTTGCGTTTACTCCAGTATTTGCATGCGCGCCACCCTGCTCATTGCCCGGTGATGCATTACTTTCATCCACGCCTTGTCATACAGGGGCTGCAGGGCAGAACAAACAGCACCTTGTGACAAAAAATACAGCCAAACTGGACAGGGAGACAGAGGAGTTACACCATGATAGGGTTCCCCTGGAGGTGGGCAAGGTCATTCAACAAGGCAGACAGGAAAAAGGCCTGACCCAGAAAGATCTGGCCACTGTGAGTAAACAAACATATTATGCTTTACAGCGTACAGGCTCAGAGACTGTTGGAAAAGGTGTTCTGTGAGGGAGTGACATGCACATATTAAAAATAAATGTAAAAGTGGAAAATTGATTAGAGAAAGCAAACCAAGTAATTGACACATAGTGTGAAAATCATAGTGAAATTGAAGTGGTCCAAAGTTTTAACATGATTACAGTGATGAGCAAAAGTTTTACTAAGTGGCACAAATTTTGTGTTTCATACACTTTGCCACATCCAATTTTATTTAGATTAGTTATTACATGTTTTTAGGATATAGTGAAGACCAGTCATGAGCATTTCATAAGTTTCAAAGTGTTTTATTGGCAAATAAATTTATGCAAAGAGTCAGTATTTGCAGTGTTGACCCTTCTTCTTCATAACTGCTGCAATTCCCCGTGGCATGCTGAGATATCGGCTTCAAGGCCAAATCTTGACTGATGGCGATCCATTCCTGCCTTATCAGTGCTCATAGTCAAGCACAGTTTGCGGGTTTCTGCTTGTCTGCCTGCGTTTTAAGGATTGACCATAGTGAGAATGTCATCAACTTCTTCCAGCAATTCCAGAGCAATTTGGTGATCTGTGCATGATGGAGCTACTGTGTCGCAAGGCAAAAATGATAGCTAAGTGGCTCAGAGATATTAACATTTTGAATCCATGGCCAGGAAACTCCCTAGGTCTTAATCCAGTAAAGAATCTATGGTGATTGTTCCTCACTGTATCATAGAAACTTGTAAAAATAAAAAATGAAACTGCAAAGTGTACAAATTTGTCAGACTGTTTTAACTTTTGGCAGTGACTGTACTTTGGCTGTTGATTTATTTTTATTTTTTTTAGTATTTGCTAGCAAATCAGTTTCCATTGCATACCTTACTGTCAGTGTTTAGTGTAACCCTGGAGATACATGAAGTGTGCTACCAACAATGAACAATATAGCTTTTCAGTAAATGCCTTCTTCAGCTGCTGGAGTTCTTTTTCGGCCTTGTGCTTTACCAAAGTTATAAATTATGTATTGCATACTCTTTCCTCAGAAAATTAATGAGAAGCCTCAAGTCATTGCTGACTATGAGTGCGGGAGAGCGATCCCCAACAACCAGGTCATGGGGAAAATAGAGAGAGCAATTGGTAAGAGTGTTATTTTTTTCCAAAACAAAATTATTATTATTATTATCTCGACTCTGTGACCCACGTGTTTATCTTCTACCATGAACAGGTCTGAAGCTGCGTGGGAAAGATATTGGCCAACCCCTGGAGCCAAAATCCAAAACGAAATGAACACAAAGCCTCGAAATCAGCCCTCCCCGACCCCTCCTGTCATCTACACCTGAAACCTGAACCCCATTCCCACCTGTTAGAACCCTGAAAAAAACTCTCCCTTTTTATTCCTCCTATCCCATCCTCCCTCTGGGCTGATCCCACCCGTGTCCTTTCTCAGGACCTGGTGTTCCACTGCAATGCAGGCTGCATACTAACAAGTCATCTGAAACACTCTCTCCAACACAAATAAATGAATGATTGAGTGCGTTTTAAAGCATCACAAAAAAAAAAAAATCTGTGAAATTCTTTTCACCTACGTTTGCTGAGGCTTTGACATTAAAGTCAGATTTTTCAAAGATGAATACTTCATCTTCAAACAGACTAGTTTGAGTAACGTTAATTCTGAGCATGATGTTAAACCAAAAGTGCTTGATTGCATCTTTCCAGACAGTAGGTGGATGTCATTACAGTGTTGAAATATTTTAATGCTGTGCTTTGTTTTGATCTATAAATAAAGTTTGGCAGTTCATGACTTTTTCTTGATGTGAATTTAAAGCTGCTGTAGCACAGGATTTTATAACATAACCAGTGACCTTTTGTTTCCCTTTTAAAAACCATGCTAATGCTTAATCTGGTAGCAAAGTCTTCCTAGAAGTAAATATTCACAGCTACCTTTGAAATGCCCCAGGGGAAGTTATGTAGACGTGTGCTGTAATTTCAGTGGGTACGAAGACATGAAAACTTCATATAAAGAATCCCAAGTTAATTCTAATTTTTCAAAATGCTTTAAAAGTTTGGTCTTGGGGAATTCTGTCAAAGCTTTCCATTAATGTGCCATATTTTTTGTCATGTAACATCTCTGTCATGAGGAACTCCATACTCCACAAGATGATGTATGTTCTAGAGGTAGTGTTTGAATTTTCAAAACTCATGAAAGCCTCCTTCCCGTCATTATTATTGTTGGAAAAGAAACAATATATCATAGGATATGAATGTAATACTAATATTCAGCCACTAGATGTCAGAATATGCCAATAAATCAATTATCTCGACTGGGAACTGTTTTTTTTTTTTACCTACAAGTCAAAGAAAGACACACTAGAAACAATTCAAATGTATGAAGAATGAAAGGATAACCCTGAAAAGTTTAAGTGGAATAAAATGGATGGATAGAAATTAATAGAAACACATCTGTCTAGTTTATAAAGACTAGTCCTGATGACATTGTGATTTGCATTACTTCACAGTACCCCTTTTCTATAATTGCTTGTTGATTTAAGGGATTTTTTTGACACTGTAAAGGCTGCCTTATGTTTTTTTTAAATGGATTCATGGACTTTGTTGCAGAACAGCAAAGGCGTCATGGAAGTGGAAGTGAAAGTGGGACAAATCACATTCAGGGACTTGTAAAAGGGGAAGGACTGAGGGCAGATGAAGAGTTAGTCAGTGTGAGAACTTAAAGTGGGCAAGGACAAACATTACTCCAGCTTCCTATTTAGCTCCAGCTTAAATCAGTGTTGTGCTGGAAACAGCAGGCTGCAAGTCCTTCAACTGCTCAGCAGGAAACACCTGAAGGAAGCTGCAGTTGTGTACATGACTTATCTGGGATAGATGGCCCAAAGGAGATGCTGGGTGACATGAAGTGTTCCTGATATTTTTGTAACTAATTAGAGACCAATGCCATCAGTAACCCTTACTGTTAGATACTTAATGGGTCTTTTTTTTAAATATTTTTTTTACAGCAAGTATTTCAGTCAGTGGGAAGAGAATAGATGTTTCACAAATGACAATGTTTCTGTTCATTTGAAGTCTCTGTAAACCATACATGTTGATATTATTTATACCTTTTATATTTTTCTACTATGGTATGTCAGATGTATCCTGTGAAAAAGCCCTATGGGCCTACAGACTTGGGGCTGGTTCTTGGCTATAGAGAAATGAAATTAACTAGCAGGCAATGTTAGCTGCCCCACATTTCCACTGACCTGCATTTGGAAATCCTCCTCAGTGTTAAGAGAACATATTCTAATACTGTAAGTACTCTGGGATATAGCATTATGAATGGATTTTTACCTGGAAACATTTCTTTCTAAAGGCCAGGTAAGCTGCCACCAATGGGCATTAAAAATTCATCCTGTCAGTAGGATGATGGTCAACATCTGCTCTATATGTTAAACCAGTGTTCTGCACTGTACACAACCACACAAGTGCACATGCCTGCATGTTGTTATGCTATGATACACATAAAGCATGCTATACTCAATAAATATATTTCTTGCCTTTATATTAGGCACATTGAGAGTATTTAAGAGTACTTTCCCCCCCACCATTCAAAGTATCGTCTAGGTGGATAAATGCTAGACAGAAGATATATGAAGACCAGAAAGACAGTCGTGTAATAATTTTCAGAGTCTGCATCACCAGATTCCAGTTTAAACATTTAGTCAAGATCTCCACAAGATAACAACAGTTACATTTTTACCTTAGTCATATTTTAGCTGAGTGGGGTTCCTTTATGTTTGCTTTCTGATGTCTTCTGCTAAAGGCAGCATGCCTTTTTTTTCTTAAAGAATTCAACCTCTTGACCGGTGTTCACAGGACAAACAAAGAAGGGGGCCTTGCTGTTGTTACCAAGGGGTTATTTAGATTCTTGCTCAACAGGCTGCTTCACAGTGTGTGTGTGTGTGCGCGCTAGTGAAAGGGAGAGGAAGACAGAGACTGACTGCGTTCCTGGAAATGCCATTCCATTGGTCAAAACACCATAGCAACATAGTTCCACCTATGACAAGGCAGCAGCCAGTGGTTTTGAAGGAGTGATGTGAAGCAGAAAGCTACATGGTTGGGTTGGGGGGGGGGGTCAGGGAGAGCAGGTGGGAGGTGTTGGGTTGAAGGGGGGAAAAGTCTGGGGTCTGTTTTGGCCTGAGGCTCCAAACTGAAATTGAGATTCCACCACACGACCAACCTGTTGTGTTGATTGGTGCAGTGCACTCTTGTCTTCCAGAGCAGCAAATGTTTTCTCTTTTGTTTGACTGGAGTTTTCGGCTCCTTTTATCCAATAATTATTTTACTTTGTCTTTTTTAAAAATTGTAGTTTTAATTTACTTGTGATCCTTAATTACTGTACAAAAGATTAAGTTGTTTATGTACCATAAAATGATTATTTTCAGAAATAAATCAACATCAAAATTGAATTTGTCACCTGTATTATGCTTATGCACAATATTTACGCCCAGCGACAGAAAGAGTAGCAACAATAGGAGCATTTATCAGTGACATCCTTTCCCCCTGGGAATTTTGCTCATAACTAAGTTAATTTTGCACTTATTCCACAGTCTTGCATAACATACTTTGGAGTAACAGGAATTCGAATCCACAAAATACACTGAGCAACATAAAAAAAAAAAACAGCTGTTCGCTCCTGGTTTTTCATCACCCTCTACTTCCTGTGTGACAAGATATCTGTTAGGACCATTAAATTTTTTTTAAAAAAAAGCACATAAAAACAAAGCAAGTTGTGCAGCAGCTTGAACCGTCATTACAAGGCGAGATGGATCCATGTTTTCATCCTGTTTACACCAAATTCTGACCCTACCATCCAAATGTCACAGCAGCTAGAGACTCATTGGCTCAGGCAGCATTTTATCAATCTTCCACTGTCCAAACTGGTGAGCCTATGTGAATTGTAGCAAGTTTCTTGTTCTTAGCTGACACCAGTGGCATCCAGTGTGGTGCACCCGGTGTGGAACGTTGAGGCTGTAGCCCAGCTGCTTCAAGAGTCGACACGGTGTGTGTTCAGAGATACCGCTGCCTTGCTATGAGCTTGATGCAGTCTGGCTAGTCTATTCTGACCTCTGGCATCAAAAAGGGATTTTCTCCCAGAGAACTGCTGCTACACCCTAGAGATGGTTGTGTGGGGAAAATCCCAGTAAATCAGCAGTTTCTGAAATACTTAGACCAGCCTGTCTGGGACAACCACCATACTGAAAGTCACTAAAATCACCTTTATTTCCCTGTTCTGATGCTTGGTTGGAACTTCAGCAGGTGACCACACATCTACATGCCTAAATGCATGCTGAGTAGTTGAGCAAGTACACCTAATCAAGTGGCCAGTCATGAAAATATCCTAAACACCTTGCAGATATATCCATTAGCAGCACCTACTAATAGCCTAATCATTAAAATGGGCAAGTACAAAAAAACAAAACAAAATTACTTCAGCACACCACATCCTGCAGTGAGAAAATATATGCAGTTTATTGATAGATGCAAATAAGAGGCACACACAAAATAATTCCAATCAATAATGCATTAGTTGTGAGTTCAGGGCATGTTTTACTTCTGTTGAACATTAGAAATAGTACGTCATGGATTAAAAACCTGCATGCAGGCTGTTAATGTGTTGCCACACTGGACATTTTTAAAAAAAAATACTCATAACTTGAAGCTTTCTCTGTGGCTGGCATGAGACAGAAAAAAGGTCCGGCTGCTGCTGAATAACATAACCTGATAATCCACATATGAAAATAAACAGAAATTCCAGTGACTACTACAGGATAACAACTTACATCATAAATAACTTTTTAACTGCTGCTCGTATTCATGGCTTTTTAAGACCTGCTCGGGCTCATTCGTTTCTAATATCATCTACAAATCACTGTACAAAAATTGTTTCTGTGAAAAGCCAGTTTCACAAAGGACGAATGATGGGGAATATTTACATTAGGCTTGAGCCACTGTGACAAATACAAAATAACAAAAGGCGCCGATGAACGCCAACAAACATTTAAATATATGATAAAAATGAGCAAAGGGGGGGAAAGCTGGGTGTAGTAGCAGCGGCCTTATTACGGTGCCAGTGGTTTCGTCGACTGAGTTAACTTAAAGAAGGCTGCCTTGACCGTTCCAAGTATACGCAGAAAAAAAAACACAAATAAAAAGCAAGGATAACCCTCCAGCAGTTCTGCAGTACAGCACTATGTGCCCATGACAAACCATGAGAGAAAAGGTGCAAGAGAGTAAGCCTGCAGGTGACCTCACATTTCCATTGTCAGAGAAATTAGCCATTCGGTTTACACATGGACAAAGTTAGCTGCACATGTAGGTACGACACAGCATTACTGACACAGAATGTTATGAATTATTATCCTGTCATCAGTGCCTGTCTCCACTGACATTTAATAAATACACACAACACAGTGCCAAACATGAACTTTGGTAAGTGTATTATTATGAATACTGTCCATGATCTTTTTTTGTCCCCCCGATGCATTCATCAGGATCACTTGGAGGAAAAAAAAAAAAGGATTCTAGCTCTCATGAGAATGGTATGTGATTTTGCAAAAACAGTGGCATTTTCACAGATTGTTTTTGATGCTAAGCTCACTGCAGCAGGATACTGTTGGTGTAAATAAAACAAAAATACAACAGTTCAGAGTGGACGGCTAGTTTAACACATGGATCTCATGCATGAAGGAGTAAAGCGAGTTCCTCCAGAGGATCGCACCTTTGCATCCCATCCTTTGACATTATTGGTCTTCCTCACACGTACAGTCACACGTAACTATGCTTTCACCCGCATGTATTTTTCACTTCAGTGAGTAGAGCAGTTCAGCAGTATGGCAGAGGGACAGAGGGTGAGCCGAGGAGAAGTACTGACAGCACAACCAGTCCTCCAGCTCTGCGTTCCTCTCTGGCTCCAGTGAACGCTCGGCAAACTTCATCATCAGCAGCGCCCTTTTCACGTCGAGCCAATTAAGGAGACCCTCATGTCGGGCTCCATCAACAAAGCCTCCACCTTGTCCATGTCTCTCCCACTGCTGTTCCATGAGGTCCTTCCTGGGCCCCCAGAGCAAGCTCTGCAACATACGCTTGGCCTCTTGGATGTGGATGCGTTTAATGGGGTCAGGCTGGAGAAGGAGCTGAGCCAGCCTCTGGAGGCCAGCTGAATAAATGGAGACAGAGGGGATTGGAGGCAAGTCGTCACAGTGGTAGTCTTGTTCCTTCAGTGCTGGACTCACCTCAAATGGGTTTGGCTGGTGGAGGAGCTCATAGATCAAGATGCCTGTCTGGAACTCATCAAATTTGCGGTACTGGGCTGCCGAGAGGATCTCAGGCGCAAGCCTGGCGTGGTCACGTTTGATGCGAGGGTCCACATTGGTTGACGCAGCATCTTCGGAGGAGCGGCGCTTGGCCTTTGCAAAGTTACTGATCAGGAGCCGGGGAAGGTGACGCTGAGTGTCTGCACCACTACCATTACTGATGCTGTTTTCAGTCTGGTGGTTGAACTGAGCGGTCCTACGCTGATGAGGCACCAACAACAAATTTTCAAGGCAGAGGTCACGGTGCGTGACCCCGTGCTCTTTTAAGTGTTCCAGGCCATTGCAGAGCTGCAGGAGGAGGAAGCATACACGCCGCTCGTAGACTTCTGGCTGAGTTTTGTGGAACGCCTCCCACTCCCGAACAAAATCAGCTGCTGTCTGCTGGGGGATCTCGGGAGTGATGACCACCACTCGCTCTCTGTCTTCCTGCTGGCTCTGCACAGATGTGGAGGGCTGAGGCAGTGGCGAAGCAGGTGTGGAGACTTCATCGAAAGGTAACATGCTCTGGGGGACACAAGCGAGAAAGTGACCACAATCCTGCTGAAGGTTGAAGTGAGGAGGCATGCTCTGCTGAACCGACAGGCCGTAGAGATGGCCCTGTTTGGCTTCAATGCTTGGACTCTTGCAGATCTGTAGAGGTATGTACACAAAGGACGGGAGAAAGGGATAAAGCAGAAAAGAAGAAAGGGACAAAGAGGGAGGGAGGGAAAATTCCAGAGAGATGGGAAGGGAGTGGAGCCAAGAAACATAAGAAAGGAATTCTTGTTAGTTAAGTAACAAGGTCAGTGCTAATTCAGTTCCTGTTCTCTATTCACGTGAAATCAGCACCCTTGATGGTCATGCAAGTTCAATCCTCAGTTGAAAAGCTTTCGTAAAAAGACTTTTTATACCACAATTTGGCAAGTCGATAGCAGTACTGGACTCCAATTAGGATAAAAATAAACTACTATAGCCCCTCAGTGTCCATTCTCTTTCTAGAAATAGACATTTTTAAACTTCTCTCTGTAAAATATTCCATCAGAATTTTGAAACACCTCTCATTAAATTTATTTTTAGTCTGTGATGGGACCGGATTTTCAAGAATAATAATATCTCTTTATTTCTTAGTGATTAGGTTTAGTTAGCAACATGTTGAAAAGCAGTACAATAAAAAGCATACTATGTAACACGGATAAACGCCGATGTACAAAATTATCATTATCACAGGGATGAGTTCATACTGCCTTGTGTGAATAAGTTTGTCTTGGCTTTGGACAACAGAAAGGGTTTGTCTGGCTGTAAATCCTGCCTGGAATGTAAAGATTAATCAGCCCAGAGATATTAAGCAAGAGTCTGGGCACCCAGGCTGTGGCATAACACGCACAATACAAACAGCTGCTATTTTGTACAGCACTAATGACTTTGGGGCAAAGATCAGTCCACCATCACCCACACCCTTCTTCTTGGCTGTGTACATTACATGCCTTTAAGGTTTGTGCTGTAGCGGAGCCATACCATCTGCAGCCTTTCAACAAATAAGACTACCGCCCAGTTTTAATCTCCTCATTCTGTCCTCAAACTGTCAAGTACCTGCTTAAACGTTCAACACCCACTACGCCAACCGTACCTTAGACAAGTGAGTTTTTAGTTGCTCTCTCTACAGCAACCGACAGTTACGAGTCGAGCACTTGTATGCTATATCTCTGTTACAATGTACCTATACTTATCTTCTGTACACAATACAAGTTTTACATGAAATTTTCATTTCATTTAAATGTTGTTCAAGTAAATCATTATATGATAAGACCAACAACTCCCAACTAGGAATACAAGTGCCCCAGGTGCTCAAAGCTTAAAGCTTACACTTAGCTAAAAATAATGGATAAGCAACAACAGTCAAAACATTGCATAAGTGATTCAAATTAATCAGTAATTATCAAAGTGATAAAATATAGCTTGCTAAAGTTTGGCCATGAATTGAAACTATTAGTTCATATTTCAAATTAAACTGTTGTTTAAATAAAGCAGCTTGCCAACATTAGGATCATTTTGTAAATTGTTCTAAAACATGGCTGGCCGGGAATTGTTGGCTAGCAGTAGGGAGAAACAGCTGAATAGCAAGATAAAGTTCAAAGTGTTCACAGTATACTGAATAAATGAATATTAATATCTGTTAAGTGGAGTATTAGCAGTAAATACTGCTGCTTTTTCATGTTAGATGCGTTCAAACAGCACTGTGGCTTTTATTTTGAAGCAGTTACAGGAAACAAGACAGGCTGCACGCCTGGCCCCCTTTACAACACCCCGTTGTTATGTAGAAAAAGTACTTGGTTACCTGTGATCAAAAAAGGCTAATTATTCACGGAGATACCTTTATGTAAGTGACATGAGACTGTTTGGTTGCCCGGTTGCTCTTTTTGGGTTAATTCTGAGGAAGTGGTCACAGTGTGTTTTGCTGGAATGTCATACACAATATCGCTCATGTGCAAATGATGCTCAGTATTTGGGGATTACCTTTACAGCATAGGAGTTGCTGGGGTCTGAGGCACAGGCAGCAGAGTAGTACACAGCATCTCCTGCATTGCAGCTGGGCTTGTTAGATGTGAGCCTGAACAGAGACCAGTTGCTCTCTTCAAACCTAAGTGGGTTCTTCTGTGAGCGAGTGAAGTGATCTTCACATTTTAGAGCCAGGCGCCTCAGAGACTCTGCATACAAGCCGCCCAGTTTGGAGTACACTCCTTCTCTACTGTCTATGTTACTGAGAAGGGTCTGAAGCTGCAGGCTCGAGCCGAAATTCGGTGCTGAACCTGTTTCCGAGGATGAGAACGGCACACTGAGCTGGGGAGAAGAGGAGCAAGTGATGCTGCTTCGGCAGTGTACGCCCAGTCGACCGTGAGCCTTGACTGGCTCGTCCAGCGTCCGGGATCTCAACGGTCGAGCTAGGGGTGTGTGACAACGTTCCAGAGACTCACTGGAGGAGAAAATGGGCCGAGTGTCAACGGGGCTGGATGGTAAACTGGATCGGGAAGTGACATCCGACGTTCGACACATGTTGCTCTCTGAGCCAGTAAACGGGAGGCGTGGGTACGCTCGAATGGAAGGTTTTCCATTTGCACCATCGGGAGCTGACATGGTGCGGCTGGCCATTTTTTTTTCTGGGAGTGGAGGCGGCTGGTTACTTAGGCTGTTAACGGAGGGAGGGTTAGGAGAGCCTGGAGCTGAAGCCACTGGACTTCTAGGAAACGGAGAAGAACAAGACATTCGTGTAGCATCCCGAGACCCTAGGAAGGAAGAAAAATAACTTTAGAAGGTCTGCCAATAAGTTACTGCAAATTACAGTACGGTGAAACTCAGACACATAAATGATGTAACACAAATCGTCAACTTGGGAATTACAGGCTCCCACATGCACACAAACTAATACAGAAAGAAACAGACAGCAGTGTCTACTGGCAGTCTTCTTTTCCTGCCTTTATGAATTCACACACTATATCCTCCGTGTCTCAGTGTCCTTGTAAGTTAATTTTCTTTAACAGCCTTCACCGACACAATATTCCCAGGTGACAGCTGTGAATCTGATTTATCTACTACGCCCCTTCTGTCACTGTGTACTGCTTGGCCTTAACTCATACCTCATTTCCTCAAAAAAAAAAAAAAGGAAAATTTCCACAATCCTGGGTCCAAGGTGACAGTCAAAACATCTTCCATCCAATTATGAACCATTCGTCAATTAAAGATTTAAACTTGGAACTTGACATTACACCAAAGAAGACTGAAGATACTGAGATAATTGTGCGGTGCAGTCTTCAATAACTGCTTTCACGGTCGGGAGAAGATTGTAAAGGGAAAAAAACAAAAAACAAAACTCTAGGATGTAGCCAAGCCCTTTTTCCCCTCGTTATCAGAGTCCATAATTATCTCTTCAAACAACATTGCCCAGGAAGTTAGAGCAATTACAAGTGTCTGAGCGCCACCATGGTTTAAAGCTGATACGTGAAGGATGACAACAATTTCCAAACCAAGGACACATTCCTCTCATTCTGAGCCACGTCTCAGGTTTGAAGTCTGCGGAAAGCATGAACTAATGAACCCGTCACAATAAACGTGCGTTGTGTGCTGGACGAAAGAGGAACAAGAGATAAGCTGACAGCCACTAACTGCAAATCCCTGCAGAGCTTCCTTTCCTCCTTTCGGTGTTGTCACTCAGGTTAACTCTGAACAAAGTGCACCTTTATGGTTAACACTCATAAAAGAGCAAAATAACTTCCATGGATACCCAAGTGTACATGTCAGAAAAATTCCCCAACATTGCCATATATACATATTGTGCGTGTTTCTGTTGGATTAAATTAATGTGTACCACTTTTTTTTTTTTTTAAATCCCCTTAAATGGAACAGGTTCAGCATGAGTTGCTTACCAGCTTCAGTGGCAGTCAGGTTGTCAGTGGAGGCAGTTGGCAGGCTGGAATTGCTCAGGATACGGAAAGAAGAAGTAGGGCTCTCTACTGACCCTTGTTGGCTGCTGCGATCCAGCTCCATGTTGCTGCCACTCATTTTACCCACTCTGTAACGGGGAAAACAACAAAGCAGAGATAATGTTATACGAGTTGAAATTTGTGCATGTTTCCCCCCCGCCCGTGTCTCCACTGCGGTCTCTCCAGCCTGCTGCAGTGTCTCGGCGCAGTTAGTCTGTTGGTTTGCAGCAGAAATTGGCAAAAACATTTTTGTGTGCCCATTTGTAAATGTGGAACCATTCCTCTTCCTCATGCTTGTTCTCTATCTGCACACTGTCAGTAATAAATGCGCAGGAAGAATGACAGTTTCATTTGAAATGATGAATAAGTTGTGTCAGTTTCACTTCTTTGTTTGACAGACGCACTTCCTGATACAGCATTGTCTCATTATTGCAATAAACGAGCCTTGATGAAAAGTATAACGTCAATCACATCTGAACCTTAAAGTGAGACTGATTAACTGCTGCTGAGCATTAGCTCCTGTGTGTCCATAAGAGGCAATAACAGCATAGTGGCAAATTGGATTTCCCTACATATCTCAAGATTCCCTACATTTTAGTTGAATTTTCCTAATTTCTGCTTGCGAGGATCCCTCTGATTTTGAAACATCAGCTTATATACTTAAAATTAGGCATAAAAATACTACCAGAATTCCTCCTAATCTTTTTCCTGACTACCATAATTGCCTCTTATCATACAGTGAAAACTGTTCATGAACAGAGTTTCCAATCAAGGTGACCAATTAGGCTGAGTGACGGCCATTCACTTTGCTCATTATACCCGCTAATGGCTCACGGAGGCAAGGTCCCATCCCTCCCCTTCATCTCCCCGGCCCTCGCGTCCATCACAAAATGACTCCTGTATCCATTTATCTGCTGGCCCCTGACTTCAGTTCCACCATAAATCAGCAGAACAAACAGACGAGGAAAAGAGAGAAGCACAGGGGGGAGACAAAGGGTTAGGTATTCTCTGTTGGTAGTTAGCTAAAGGACTCGTTATCATTTTACAGACAAAGGAGCCATGATGAAAGGCAGTGGAAATGCTGAGGCACGGGAGAAATGCTAATGGGCACGGGGATTATGAGTGAATGTGCATGTATGCGTCCGTGCATGTCTCAGTCTGGATCTCTCCGATTTGTATCCAAAACATGAGATTTTTCACTGCTTATGCTGGAGGATGAGCACGGATGAGCAAGCTTCTTGAGGAAAGGCACGCACCAAAAAAAAAAGACTCAGATTAGGACTGCATGGAAGAAGATACAAGCGCTCAGGGTGGCACAGCATTTGCCCTCATTATTGTTTCTTCTACTAAATGTATATAAAATATATGTCAATTCGTTGCTGCAAACACTTGGCATCTGCAGTGGGACCAAACGATTAAAAAAAATGATTTTCGCTTTAAATAGTATTGTATAAAATTCACATTATACACCAAAATACACCATTTTCAAGTTCACTGTGATTGGGATGGCCAATTTTAGTCCAAACATCTATTAATAACCTTGGTTTCTCATTTCCTCTGAGGAGATCTAATCAGCTTCTCAGCAAAACAAAGCCCACTTGAGATACCCCAGCAAACCTTTCACATGGGCTTTCTATTCTGTTACCAACACGGCTACTACAATAACCTAGTTTCAGTACAAACAATCATGGTAAAGTAACTAACCTGCTCAATCTGCTGTGCTGAAGTGTGTGTGTGTGTGTGTGTGTGTGTGTTTATTAATAAAGCTGCAGGAGACGAGCTTTAAAAAGGCACCGGATTGGAGTTACAGATAAACACCTAGAGACAGCAGCGTAACCGTGTAAAATAAGACATAAACCAAACTGCAGCAGTGCTGTTGCTGTTGTTGTTGTGGGTCAGGCTAATGCAACTGATTTCACTTCCTGACTCCTAGGTCTTTCACTGTGGTAAACACATAAAATGATGCAGTGGGTGAGAAAGCACACACACACGTACGTTGCATTTTTAGAGCGTGCAAAAGGTCACATAGATACGTGTACAAACACACTTGGATTTTCAGGGCTATTTCATCTAGAGACATAATCTTTTAGTCATGGTCTAAGCTGGTTATAGAGTATTGAGCATATACCTGATGAATTCATAATACACTGTCCGCCCTTTATGTATGCTATGAGAAACGGAGGTGATGGCATCCACACCATGCAATGCAAGGAACCCAACCTCTGCAAAACTTGCAGTGTTAGTTTATACGAGACTCTGCCAGAGAGGGATTGATTGAACTGTATCTCCGGTACCATGAGATATCTCACGTCTCCCTTTTATATAACAACTCACAGAAGTAAATTTCTGTATACTGCACTTCTATTACATTGGGTTATATTTTATCCTGCTTGTTGTGCAACCTCTGCATGCTCCAACAAAGAAGAAAGAGACACATTGTTTGCTTCTCAAGACTGTAGGACAGTTACCAAGGCTATATAGTTATATAAACCAAAGATCCATTAATGTTTGACACAAATCCTTGTTATCTCTTGTAGACTGCTCCAGGCTTACCTTGTCATCATTTGTCAGCTTTTTTTCTTCATTCATTGTCACTAAGTTCAAATGCAAAGAAGTTTTTGAAATGCAATTTTGTCACTCCTCTCTAAGAATGCAAAATCTATTATAACCATCATCCTTTTCATCTTACCACTATTGTTACTGTACCAGTGGGGCAGGTTAAAACAAGGAATTATCACGAACACTGAAACATGTTCCATGAGATTAGAAGAAGAGCAAACTGCAGCTTGTGAAAGAGGAAGGAAACAGATTTGACCACATGCTCTGCTACATGTAAAATTTGGCTCCTGATGGAGATGTGAGAAAAAAGAAAAGAAAAAAGCAGAGCCCACCTTAGAAGCAACCATATATTTTTTATGATCTTCCTGCAACACAAACTCTTCACAAGCTAAATGATTTTGTGTCTTACTAGTAACGCGCATGGGGAAAAAGTTGTTGCCAGGTGCCTACCTCATGCTGCGGAAGCAGAGGTCCTTGCTGGGCTGGTTGGTACAAAATGCCCCCGGATCATACTGGTGGCTCTCTAAAGTCACGCCATGTGTAGTAACACAACCCTGGTCCCACACGAGTCATGTGTGTATTTAAAGTGTCTCACAAGAAAAGCAACAGCATCCATTAGATGCGAGGAATTAAAGCGCCCGTATTTCTTATTTCGTTCACCTGCGAGTTCACTTTAGAGAAGCCTCAAGTTTGCCAGACTGCAACAAGATGCTATCTGTTCTGCAGCAGAAAGGGGATCAGGAAGGCTTTGTGCAGGGAGGGGCGGCAAATCCTGGAACAGTAGTTCACAGAGCAAAGTCAATTCAAACCCAAGTCAAGTTGAATCCACAGCGCTGATCTATAAAATCTACTTCTATTGGTGGCAACTGATTGCCAGGCTGGAACAGTTTCGGAGTTGCCCCGGGGCAGCAATCTGTTCACTAAAGCCCCTCCCCTTGGCAACCTTCACACACCACTTGACACGCCTTCCTTGTTAAAGAGTGGGCTATTTAATCATACACACTCATCCATGACGTAGTCGCATGCACCAAAGCACACACCTCCTAGGCTGCTGACCCAACATATAATACTGTGGTCGACCTGTTACGAGGAATAAAAGAGCAAAATTTGGTGTTTTACGCTGTGATCAAAGGCTCTGGGAGGCAGATTTTTTTTAAACCATCTGTGGCTTTTAAATGATTCAGGACGTCAAAATGCTACTTCAAAGGAGGGCATGTACATGTGTCTTTGAGTGGTGGATGTCTTTCATTTATTCAGCAAACAAAAGTTTTTGCAACTACTCTGCAGTACTTTTCTCGGTAGATCCCTTGCTGACCAGGGTTACTTGCTGATTAGACAAACTAAACCCACCGATAAACTTGGAATGCCACAAAGTCAGAGCTGTCACTGGCTGGGTAAAGGCGTGCTAGCAATA